>JAWDGP010008107.1:270000-272500 GCA_033675545.1 Elysia crispata | reverse complement strand
ATCTATGATCCCGATTTACGTTAGATTAATACTCATAAAAAATTATAGTTCAGACCTAATTCATTTTTATTATTTAGAATCGAAGGCTAGATATAGAGCTTGAGCTAGATCTAGAAAATTACATCATTTACACCGCACAAGTAACAGAGAAAAAACACTTGTGATCAACAGATGACTTACCTAACACAGCGCCTCCCTTGTCTGTTTAAGATGAGTATTTAAATCCAAAGTGATAAAATCCTCAATAAATGTTCGTTGGGCGGTCTTGCTAGTTTCTTTGTGCTGTTTGTTTTTATGTCACCTAAGTTACGGGAGGTTTCTTACAGTCGAGGCTTTTCATTTCTCGGACTGTTGTTAATAAACAATCGCTTACGAACTAGGAAACCAAAAATGAAAAAAAAATGAATCCACTTCCGTTCTGTCAAATAGTGCCCAAATATTTTAGTCCCACTGTTGATGTTAGATTATTATTTCCGAGGTTCTAGCGCTATTATAGCATTATATTACTTATTTTTTATGTAAAACTTTTTGGTCCCTGATGAAAGATCTGGATGCAAATGACCCAACTTTTCAATAGGTATATTTTAATGACTTACTGCGCATTATCCTTCTAGAAATAAGTCATTGTGAGAGATGGGGGGGGCAAGCTAAACTAGAGAAATGGGTATTCTAAATTTGGATTTAAAAAATCTTATGCAGATGTGCTTAGATCTAGTAGTCAGGTCTCCTCCTAACAAAAAATTCTCTTAAATGTACAATTTTTTTTTTTTTTTTATCACAGGAAGGGAGATGTAAATTACAACCACAACGAAGAATACTAAAATGCGCTTCCAGCTTTCTTTACATTTTGTTTGTTAATGGTCTTTGCCTGAATGTGTTTTCTCGGCCACTGTTGCAGCAGGTTTTTTTTAAAGATTTGAGAGTACAGAAAAAATGAGGAAACAAAGTTTAAATGTTCATGTAAGAAAAATAATAGTAAAAAAAAAAATAGAAGGAAGGTGAAAACTTAGTTATGCCCCTTAGTTTCTGACAAAGATGTCAACACTCTCTCACCGTTGTCTGTCTCTCATGTCTCATGTTATCATTCATTCAAATTCCCTTCATTATAATAGCCAGATAGATAGATAGATAGATAGAGAGATAGAGAGATGGAAGGATAAATCCATAGGTAAATAGATCTAGAGATGAATAAATCGCTAGATACATAGACTAATACAAAGATATGATTGTCCATCTCCTATTTTCACTTTTTACTTATCTTTGACTCCCTTGCTATCTGTCTTCTCTCTCTCTTTCTCTTAGTTGCTCCCTCTTTGTTTTTCTGCCTATCTGTCTGTCTGTTTATCTCTCTGTCTGTCTCTCACTCTCGCTCTCTCTCTCTCTCTCTCTCTCTCTCTCTCTCTCTCTATCGCCCTCCCTCTATCTTTTTAATCTATCTATCTATCTATCTATCTATCTATCTATCTATCTATCTATCTTTCTATCTATCTATCTCTCACTCACTCACTCTCTCTAGCTCTTTCTTTATTTTTTTTAATCACTCACTCTTACTCTATCTCTTTCCATCACTCACTCTCTCTATCTCACTCACCCACTTTCTCTCTCCTTCTTTGTCTGTGTCTTTTATATTTTTCCTTGTTTTTTGTTTCTTTCTTTCTGTCTATTTTTTTTCATTGAAGCTCAAGAAATTAGACTTAATTTACCAACCTGCCGTTACTCTGTGAAAGTATGAAATCAACGACAGTCGTCTTTTTCCCCCTTTAGTGTGATGATTTTTTTCAAAACAAAAATTGGTTTTAATTTAATAAACCAAACCCACGAAACAAAAATTATCTTAAAGATCACTGGAGTTCTCCCTCCCTCCCTCCCTCTCTTTCTCTGTCTCTGTCTCTGTCTCTGTCTCTGTCTCTGTCTCTCTCTCTCTCTCTCTCTCTCTCTCTCTCTCTCTCTCTCTCTCTCTCTCTCTCTTTCTCTCTCTTCTTTTCTCTTTTTACTTACTACTTTTTTATTAATCCAATACTTCTTTTTTAAACCCTCTTACATTTTTTAGATAAATAATCGTTGCCATATACTATGTTATTACAAGTTAAAAATGTGAGTTTCCTGTTTAATACCATTTATTATGAGCATACCTATTAAAAATCTTATTATTTCATGACTCACGTGTAGATTTTGATTATTTTTTTTTTAATCTTATTCACCGTAAAACAAAAAGAGGCAAGGCGCCTTATTAGTCACTGTTTGAAAATAAAACTCAATTCAATTCTCTCCCACCCAACCACCATACAATTCTTTCTTACTCTTTCAATCAGTCTCCCTATTTCTCCTTCCGAAGGATGAATGAGAGAAAGTGTCTGATGCGGGAGGTCTGGTGGAGGCGTCACATGTATTGAGATATTCAAGTGATGGAGGGGTTGAAATCATAAACAGAGAGGGAAAGAAAAGGCATTAGAAAAGAATCTATGTTGCATTAACTGAAAAAAAAAATAGAAACATTCGT
>JAWDGP010008107.1:252500-265000 GCA_033675545.1 Elysia crispata | reverse complement strand
TGGGGAAGTGTAGAGATAGGAGCTGGAGGAAGGGGTTGGGAGGGTTTGGGGAAGTGTAGAGATAGGAGCTGGAGGAAGGGGTTGGGAGGGTTTGGGGAAGTGTAGAGATAGGAGCTGGAGGAAGGGGTTGGGAGGGTTTGGGGAAGTGTAGAGATAGGAGCTGGAGGAAGGGGTTGGGAGGGTTTGGGGAAGTGTAGAGATAGGAGCTGGAGGAAGGGGTTGGGAGGGTTTGGGGAAGTGTAGAGATAGGAGCTGGAGGAAGGGGTTGGGAGGGTTTGGGGAAGTGTAGAGATAGGAGCTGGAGGAAGGGGTTGGGAGGGTTTGGGGAAGTGTAGAGATAGGAGCTGGAGGAAGGGGTTGGGAGGGTTTGGGGAAGTGTAGAGATAGGAGCTGGAGGAAGGGGGAGGGAGGGTTTGGGGAAGTGTAGAGATAGGAGCTGGAGGAAGGGGTTGGGAGGGTTTGGGGAAGTGTAGAGATAGGAGCTGGAGGAAGGGGTTGGGAGGGTTTGGGGAAGTGTAGAGATAGGAGCTGGAGGAAGGGGTTGGGAGGGTTTGGGGAAGTGTAGAGATAGGAGCTGGAGGAAGGGGTTGGGAGGGTTTGGGGAAGTGTAGAGATAGGAGCTGGAGGAAGGGGTTGGGAGGGTTTGGGGAAGTGTAGAGATAGGAGCTGGAGGAAGGGGGAGGGAGGGGTTTGGGGAAGTGTAGAGATGGGAGCTGGGAGGAAAGGGGAGGGAGGGTTTGGGGGAAGTGTAGAGATAGGAGCTGGAGGAAGGGGTTGGGAGGGTTTGGGGGAAGTGTAGAGATAGAGGAGCTGGAGGGAAGGGGAGGGAGGAGGTTTGGGGAAGTGTAGAGATAGGAGCTGGAGGAAGGGGTGGAGGGTTTCTGGGGGAAGTGTAGAGATGGGAGCTGGAGGAAAGGGTTGGGAGGGTTTGAGGGGAAGTGTAGAGATAGGAGGAGCTGGAGGAAGGGGAGGGAGGGTTTGGGGAAGTGTAAGATAGGAGCTGGAGGAAGGGGGAGGGAGGGGTTTGGGGAAGTGTAGAGATAGGGCTGGAGGAAGGGGGAGGGAGGGTTTGGGGAAGTGTAGAGAGATAGGAGCTGGAGGAAGGAAGCCAGAGGGTTTGGGGGGAAGTGTAGAGATAGGAGCTGGAGGGAAGGGGTTGGGAGGGTTTGGGGAAGTGTAGAGTTAGGAGCTGGAGGAAGGGGGTTGGGAGGGGTTTGGGGAAGTGTAGAGATAGGAGCTGGAGGAAGGGGGAGGGAGGGTTTGGGGAAGTGTAGAGATAGGAGCTGGAGGAAGGGGTTGGGAGGGTTTGGGGGGAAGTGTAGAGATAGGAGCTGGAGGAAGGGGTTGGGAGGGTTTGGGGAAGTGTAGAGATAGGAGCTGGAGGAAGGGGGAGGGAGGGTTTGGGGAAGTGTAGAGATAGGAGCTGGAGGAAGGGGTTGGGGAGGGTTTGGGGAATTAGTAGAGATAGGAGCTGGAGGAAGGGGGAGGGAGGGTTTGGGGGGAAGTGTGGGAGGAATAGGAGCTGGAGGAAGGGGTTGGGAGGGTTTGGGGAAGTGTAGAGATAGGAGCTCGGAGGAAGGGGTTGGGAGGGTTTGGGGGAAGTGTAGAGACAGGAGACTGGAGGGAAGGGGAGGGAGGGTTTGGGGAAGTGTAGAGATAGGAGCTGGAGGAAGGGGAGGGAGGGTTGCGGGAAGTGCGAGAGAGCGGGAGCTGGAGGAAGGGGTTGGGAGGGTTTTGGGGAAGTGTAGAGATAGGGAGCTGGAGGAAGGGGAGGGAGAGGTTTGGGAAGTGTGAGAGATAGGAGCTGGAGGAAGGGGGAGGGAGGTTTGGGGAAGTGTAGATAGGGAGTCAAGAGAGCTGGAGGGGTTGGGGTTGGGAGGGTTTGGGGAAGTGTAGAGATAGGAGCTGGAGGAAGGGGGGAGGGGGAGGGTTTGGGGAAGTGTAAAGATAGGAGCTGGAGGAAGGGGGAGGGAGGGTTTGGGGAAGTGTAGAGATAGGAGCTGGAGGAAGGGGGAGGAGGTTTGGGGAAGTGTAGAGATAGGAGCTGGAGGAAGGGGGAGGGAGGGTTTGGGGAAGTGTAGAGATAGGAGCTGGAGGAAGGGGTTGGGAGGGTTTGGGGAACTGTAGAGATAGGAGCTGGAGGAAGGGGTTGGGAGGGTTTGGGGAAGTGTAGAGATAGGAGCTGGAGGAAGGGGTTGGGAGGGTTTGGGGAAGTGTAGAGATAGGAGCTGGAGGAAGGGGGAGGGAGGGCAAGCACATGTCTTGGGGAAATCGGGGGCAGAAGGGGAGGGAAGAGGAGTGGGTATGTTGGGCCAGAGTCGAAGATTTGATTATGCGGCTAGGATCAGACATGACCACAAGCAGAAACAGATCAGCAGGCATGAGCGAGTTCTGAGCAAACATTATTCTGTTCTGGCATGGACGGACAAGGAGAGCCAGCGAGGGTAGCTAAAGGAAGGTAGGTTTGTGAGCCAGGGGCTGGAGAGGGAAGAGAGAGAGAGAGAGAGAGAGAGAGAGAGAGAGAGAGAAAGAGTGAAAGTGAAGAGAGAGAGAGAGAGAGAGTGAATGACAAAGTAAGAAAGAGAGAGAGAGAGGGAGAGAGATAGAGAAAGAGAGAGAGAAGGGAGAAAGAGAGAGAGTGAAAGTAAAGTGAGAGAGAGTGAATGACAAAGTAAGAAAGAGAGAGAGAGAGAGAGAGAGAGAGAGAGAGAGAGAGAGAGAGAGAGAGAGAGAGAGAGAGAGAGAGAGAGAAAGAGAGAGAGAGGGAGAGAGAGAAAGAGAGGGGATAGGGAGAGGGAAAGAGAGAGAGACGAGACAGAAAGAGAGGGAAAGAGGGGAAGAGAGAAGTGGTGTAAGAGAGATAGAGAGAGTGAGTGAGACTTCGAGAGGGACAGGAAGAGAGAGAGAGAGAGAGGGGGAGATAGAGGGAGGGAAAGAAAGAGATGCATACCCAGATAGAACAGAGGAAGGATAGGAAGTCTGCACGACAGACATAGAGAGAGTGCGGCAGACAGACATGCAGACTGACATATGGAGCAGTAAGTCTCGTGAGCATCAGACAGACAGAACCACCCTCAGCTCACGTGACGTGGACAGACCCAACACCAATTTCCTGGTCTGGTGTCCACGAAAACCTTTCGGCATGCTTCGGGTTTTTCCGTGTCTTTATGTCATCTCGATATAAAGGTTTGTAAACTTCAACTCGGAGTAGAAGAGAGATAAAGAGACGGGGAGATAAAGAGACGGAGAGATAAAGAGTGCGTGATGGGCGGTAAATAAAGAGAGACGCAAAAACAAGACATTGAGAATGACTGACATGAAGTACTCGTAAAAGAGGGGGGAGGGGGGGGGGCGAATTGAGGAGGAAGCAGATTGGTATATGTAGGGGAGATGACGGATAATAAAAGAAGTAGAGAGGGAAAGAGGCATCCAGAGAGAATGCAAAGTGCATAGGTGTGAAAAGAGGAAAATAAAGAGAGAGAGAAAGAGAGAGAGAGAGAGAGAGGGGGGGGGGGAGGGAGAAAGAGGGAGAGAGATAAATAAATATAAAGATAGATATATAGACAGATAGGGAGAGGCAGAGAGTTAGTTTAGATAGAGAAAGAGAGAGAGAGAGAGAGAGAGATGAAGAAAGAGATAGAGATAGATAAATATATAGATAAGTCTATAGAGAGATAGGAAGAGGCAGAGAGTTAGTTTAGATAGAGAAAGAGAGAGAGAGAGAGAGAGAGAGAGAGAGAGAGAGAGAGAGAGAGAGAGAGAGAGAGAGAGAGAGAGAGACAGACAGACAGACAGACAGACAGACAGACAGAGACAGAAAGACAGAGACAGAGACAGACAGACAGAGACAGAAAGACAGAGACAGAGACAGAGAGAGACAGACAGACAGACAGACAGACAGAGACAGAAAGACAGAGACAGAGACAGAGAGAGACAGACAGACAGACAGAGATTGAAGTTGGGGAAGAGATGTTGAAGAGGCGTTTAGTATATTCATTTGTAGAAGCTCAAGCAGACATAGATAAAACAATAACGCCAAGTTTTTGTTTTTGAAATGCTGCACAATTGCTGGGTGATAATAATAATAATAATAATAATAATAATAATAATAATAATAATAATAATAATAATAATAATAATAATAATAATAATAATAATAATAATAATAAAAAGTTGGTCGATTATAGAGCAGCAATCGGCTTGTGGGAATGGAACCCTCTTGGTCGATTACAGAGCAGCAATCGGCTTGTGGGAATGGAACCCTCTTGGTCGATTATAGAGCAGCAATCGGCTTGTGGGAATGGAACCCTCTTGGTCGATTATAGAGCAGCAATCGGCTCGTGGGAATGGAACCCTCTTGGTCGATTATAGAGCAGCAATCGGCTCGTGGAAATGGAACCCTCTTGGTCGATTATAGAGCAGCAATCGGCTCGTGGAAATGGAACCCTCTTGGTCGATTATAGAGTAGCAATCGGCTCGTGGGAATGGAACTCTCTTGGTCGATTATAGAGCAGCAATCGGCTCGTGGGAATGGAACCCTCTTGGTCGATTATAGAGCAGCAATCGGCTCGTGGGAATGGAACCCTCGTCGGCCACAGAACCGTTCTAAAGTCAATCAATAGAATGGAGTGACTGGATTTGAACGAAATATAAAGTTCCGACGGTGTTTGTTCTTTTTGAAAACAACTAATAAACATGAATATATATATATATATATATATATATATATATATATATATATATATATATATATATAAATATATATCTATGAATACAGAAAGCAGTTGCCACAAAGAAAATAGGAGCTTACTGGTCGACATGGCTACCCCGTTTAACTGACTAGGCAAGACGTTAGGTGCCGTATTATGTTATGGTTTTGGTTTCCGTCCACACCATTTTGTAATTTTGTTTTGTTTTTTTATTTGTTTTTTTTTCTGTGTTTCCTTTATTTGTTTCTACTGTTATATTTAGGTAAGTAGCCGTTTCTTTTGTGGATTAAAAGTATTAATGTAATGTGAATAATGTCAGAGTTTCAATTGAACCGATGAATTTCAATATCTCTCAAAGCTAGCCATCTTGCCTCGCTAAGGAAGTTATAGACGATAGAGAGCTATGCTTCAACGAGAAACAAAGCGATGGATGCTGACGCTATATACAGACACACGGACACAGAATTGGTTAGAGAACAAAAGATCTTCAGACGGACAAACATTAAAATAACAAGTGTTATACACAATAGAGGGGAACATGGCCCAGATGTCGATACAAAGGGAGACTGATAGGAGGAGAGAGGGGAACATGGCCCAGATGTCGATACAAAGGGAGACTGATAGGAGGAGAGAGGGGAACATGGCCCAGATGTCGATACCCAGGGAGAGTGATAGGAGGAGAGAGGGGAACATGGCCCAGATGTCGATACCCAGGGAGAGTGATAGGAGGAGAGAGGGGAACATGGCCCAGATGTCGATACCCAGGGAGAGTGATAGGAGGAGAGAGGGGAACATGGCCCAGATGTCGATACTCAGGGAGAGTGATAGGAGGAGAGAGGGAAACATGGCCCAGATGTCGATACAGAGGGAGAGTGATAGGAGGAGAGAGGGAAACATGGCCCAGATGTCGATACAGAGGGAGAGTGATAGGAGGAGAGAGGGGAACATGGCCCAGATGTCGATACAGAGGGAGAGTGATAGGAGGAGAGAGGGAAACATGGCCCAGATGTTGATACACGGGCAGAGTGATAGGAGGAGAAAGGGACCATGGCCAAGATGTCGATACACAAGGTGAGTGATAGGAGCAGAGAGGGGAACATGGCCCAGATGTTGATACACAGGAATAATGATAGGAGGAGAGAGGGGAACATGGCCCAGATGTTGATACACAGGGAAAGTGATAGGAGGAGGGAGGGGAACATGGCCCAGATGTCGATACCCAGGGAGAGTGATAGGAGGAAAGAGGGGAACATGGCCCAGATGTCGATACACAGGGAGAGTGATAGGAGGAGAGAGGGGAACATGGCCCAGATGTCGATACACGGGGAGAGTGGTAGGAGGAGAGAGGGGAACACGGCCCGGCGAGAGTGATAGGAGGAGAGAGGGGAACATGGCCCAGGGAGAGTGATAGGAGGAGAGAGGGGAACATGGCCCAGGGAGAGTGATAGGAGGAGAGAGGGGAACATGACTTGGGAAGAGTGATAGGAGGAGAGAGGGGAACATGGCCCAGATGTCGATACACGGGGAGAGTGATAGGATGAGAGAGGGGAACATGACTCGGGAAGAGTGATAGGAGGAGAGAGGGGAACATGGCCCAGATGTCGATAAACAGGGAGAGTGATAGGAGGAGAGAGGGGAACATGGCCCAGATGTCGATACACGGGGAGAGTGATAGGATGAGAGAGGGGAACATGACTCGGGAAGAGTGATAGGAGGAGAGAGGGGAACATGACTCGGGAAGAGTGATAGGATGAGAGAGGGGAACATGACTCGGGAAGAGTGATAGGATGAGAGAGGGGAACATGACTCGGGAAGAGTGATAGGATGAGAGAGGGGAACATGACTCGGGAAGAGTGATAGGAGGAGAGAGGGGAACATGACTCGGGAAGAGTGATAGGAGGAGAGAGGGGAACATGACTCGGGAAGAGTGATAGGATGAGAGAGGGGAACATGACTTGGGAAGAGTGATAGGATGAGAGAGGGGAACATGGCCCAGATGTCGATACCCATGGAGCGTGGATTACGAGTTCTATTTTGGGCTGTAGACAATTCTTGTAGAGAAATTTAGGAAGTTTCTCGGTATTCAAACTTGAAGCTTGTGGAGAAAAAAAAGTGATTGGGTGTGTATTTGTGGGTTCATTTGTTTCTGTTTTTTTTGTGTTATCTTTTTACATTATTTCTTTCCTTTTTTTTGTTTTTGTGTTGTTTTGTTCATGTCTGAAGATTTTTCCAAATACTACAGGCGTACAGACGGGGTTAGAAAGAGGATGAACACGACAGTACATCGTGCTGGGGGCTCTGAGGGCAGCTGAGTGTAGACTTACTAGGTTTGTGTTCTTCAGAAGACTTTTGGTCTTTGACTTTCAGCAGGATATGAGAGAAAAAGAAGGAGAGAGAGAGAGAGGGAGAGAGGGAGAGAGAGAGATAGAGAGGGAGATACAGAGATAGATAGATAGATACATACATACATACATACACACATACATACATTCATACATACATAGAGAGAGAGTGAGAGAGAGAGTGAGATTGAGAGAGGGAGGGAGATGGAGGGAGGGAGAGAAAGAGAGAGAGAGAGAGGGAGAGAGAGAGAGAGAGAGAGAGAGAGAGAGAGAGAGAGAGAGAGAGAGAGAGAGAGAGAGAGAGAGAGAGAGAGAGAAAGAGGCAGAGACAGACACATAGATACCGACAGCTAAAATCAGGATTATCGCTGATTACTACAGAGAGACGTATTTCTCTCCCAACCCATATAAGGATCAGGTAATACCAGAAAGCATTGAACAAATGTCGATTCTGAACCAAAACACAGACGCAGAATCGCAAGGTATCTAAACACTGTCCATTATCAGTACTGTTGTCCCAGCTTGACAGTGTGTGTATGAGGGAGAATCTCCAACCGACCGCAATCAAGCATCAAGTTGCTCATTTTGTTGTTTGATTCTTGCCGGGACGGCTACATCTGCTTGCAGCAGTCAGGAGAGGAACGGCTACATCTGCTTGCAGCAGTCAGGAGAGGAACGGCTACATCTGCTTGCAGCAGTCAGGAGAGGAACGGCTACATCTGCTTGCAGCAGTCAGGAGAGGAACGGCTACATCTGCTTGCAGCAATCACTAGAGGAACGGCTACATCTGCTTGCAGCAGTCAGGAGAGGAACGGCTACATCTGCTTGCAGCAGTTAGGAAAGGAACAGCTACATCTGCTTGCAGCAGTCAGGAGAGGAACGGCTACATCTTTTTCAGCAGTCAGGAGAGGAACGGCTACATCTGCTTGCAGCAGTTAGGAGAGGAACGGCTTATAAGTTCGCGTGTTCCGGCAAAAAAAAAGATGACAAAACAAACAAAGCAAAACCGGTGGTCAGAGACAGTTTTTCTCCTCTGGCTGTAAATGAGAATGACCTATGGGGCTCCTGATGTTGCTCTCTGCATAAACTATTCCTCCCACCCCCTCCAGCTTATCCCGCCCCTCTCTCTTTCTCTTCCCTTTTCTCCCTCCTCTCTTCCTCTCTCGTCTTACGTTCTTTTGTCTCTTCTGCCAACTCTTCTTTTCTTAGTTATGTAAAGAAAAAGGTAAAAAAAAACCCTAAAAGAAGAAGCAAAAACCCCAAGAGAAAGCAAAAGCCAAAGAGCGCGGCAGTGCAGGATAGAAGAAAGAGTGCTTCTTGTCCAGTCCCATCACCGGCCCTCTGTGGTTCTGTGTGTTGGACTCGGGAGAGATTTTGTTGAACTGATAGAAGTGATAGAGGGCGGCCAGTTGGTGTTTATTTCTTGTTTCTCACACAATGGCTATTTTCTCTTTGATCTCTCTCTCTCTCTCTCTCTCTCTCTCTTTATCTCCCTCCCTCCATATCTCTCTCTCTCTCACCCTTTCTCCCTCTCTCTCTCTCTCTCTCTCTCTCTCTCCCTTTCTCCCTCCCTCTCTCTCTCTCTCTCTCTCTCTCTCTCTCTCTCTCTCTCTCTCTCTCTCTCTCTCTCTCTCTCTCTCTTTCTCTCCCTCCCTCCATATCTCTCTCTCTCTCTCTCTCTCTCTCTCTCTCTCTCTCTCTCTCTCTTGTTTTCTTTTGCTCTTTTTTTCTCGCTTTTTCTCTTTCACCCTCTCTCTCTCGTTTTCTCTCTTTCTCTCTCTTCCCTGATCTCTCTACTTTCTCTCTATCTTTCTCACCTGTACTTCTCTTCTCTGATCTCTTTTCTATCTTAATCTTGCTTTCGCACTATCATCTTTTGCTTCCCTGTCTGTCTCTAGCTTTCTCTATATCCTTCTCTTCCCTGTACCCTGTCTGTTCTCTCCCTGTGCATCTTTCGCCTCGCCCTTACTTCACCCGACAATGAACACACGAGCTCCCGGTAATTTGTCTACCGTTGTTCATCCATAAATTTTTACATTTTTACCCGTCTCGTGCTCACCTAAGCGATCTATCTGTTCCGCCTCGTCCCACCTTTTTTACCCTCCCCTCCCCCCCCCCTCCCCGAACATACTCATCCCAGCCTGATTGCTGTATTCCTTCCCCCCTTCCCTGTGTTATATGAGGCCCACCAACTGGTCGAGTCAATCCCTCAGCCACTCATACATTATTCAGATATTAACAACCCAAGTTCCCTAATTTCAATGATGATTAGCTAATAGGGAACTCAGGCCAACACTCCTCACGTCTCCCTCCTCCCCCCTCCCCTCAGACTACCCCCCCCCCACACACCCACACCTACAGCATCGTCTACACTCTCACGCTCCCGCTGCTGCTGTGGTAGTTGGTGCTCCCTACCCTGTGGTGGCTGTTGTTGTTGTTGCTGTTGTGGTAGTAACTAACGCTATGTCCGTCCATCAACCGCCATGTCGCTGATCCTCCTGTGTTTACTGTTATTTACTCCTATCTGAATGCTTTTTTATAAAAATTAATTTTGAATCTGATGCTGTCATGACTATTGTTTACTGTTATTTACTCCTATCTGAATGCTTTTTTATAAAAATTAATTTTGAATCTGATGCTGTCATGACTATTGTTTACTGTTATTTACTCCTATCTGAATGCTTTTTTATAAAAATTAATTTTGAATCTGATGCTGTCATGACTATTGTTTACTGTTATTTACTCCTATCTGAATGCTTTTTTATAAAAAATTAATTTTGAATCTGATGCTGTCATGACTATTGTTTACTGTTATTTACTCCTATCTGAATGCTTTTATAAAAATTAATTTTGAATCTGATGCTGTCATGACTATTGTTTACTGTTATTTACTCCTATCTGAATGCTTTTTTATAAAAATTAATTTTGAATCTGATGCTGTCATGACTATTGTTTACTGTTATTTACTCCTATCTGAATGCTTTTTTATAAAAATTAATTTTGAATCTGATGCTGTCATGACTATTGTCGCTGCTGTAGTGTATTATGTGCTGCTAATGTTACGTAAGCTGAGCGAAAGGGTCTGCTTTTTTGGTTCTTTATTTCTTTTATTTATTTGTTTATTTTTTAACTTTTTTGCTTCTGCTGCTATTGTGGTTCATGATGGGAATATATAGATTGCTGCTAGCCGTGGCACTCACATTGCTGATGTTTGTGTACATGTTGTCAGCAATCAGCAACATCGAAAAGCTAAAAGCCGCCTTTTGTCATTATATTGCTGTTCATCAGAATAAAAATTGACAGTATTAAATACCATGGGGCGAATGCTGTTGGAGTTGTTGATGCAGTCAGCATACAGAAATAGAAGCACTTTTTTTTTCTCCTGCCATTGTTTTGTTTTTATGGCAAATATTCTTGCATGAGATCTTTCTGCTGACTGTTGCTGTTTTGTCTTAATCGATATCGTAAATATCACTACACAAGATCTTCTTGCTGCACAGTTGCTGTTTTGTTGTAATTAATGTCGAAATAATTGCTGCAGGACATCTTCCTGCTGCACAGTTGCGGCTTTGATGACGTAACTACAAACTCACTGATGATAGTGTTATAGTCTCGTACGCCGGATGTTGTGATTGTTGCTGCTATCGATACTGGATCTCTGCCAAAAATAGGTTCATCCGCTGTTGATGTATTCCTCACTATCGATATAGTTATTATCGGTGGTCATACTGGTCCCTTTGATGATGTTCTCACAAAAGTTGTCCTTCAGCCTCTCTGCGATTTCTTGATGAGATATTTGGTGGTTGAGGATATTAAACATGCGCTATTAGTTTGGTTGTGTTGGTGGTTGAGAGTTACACCAATTTTTTTAATCAGTATTTATGGTTTCTTTTTCACTTTTTTATCTTTCAATGACAGAACTCTCCAGTTGGTGAGTTTACGACCTTACAAATACTGCTGATCTTGTGGTGTTTTATGCCAGTGTTTTCCTAACCGTTATCTCGCAGTTTTCCGAAGATCGGTATCTGCTGCAGAACCTTGTGGTGTCGGTGCTGATATAACCAATTTGTTTGCGTCGTGCAGTAGACATATCTGACCAGCCTGTCTTCTCTCTCTCTCTCACACACACTTACTCACATATTATCCCGCTATCTCCCTTTTTCTTTCCTTTCTCTTTTACTGTATTCCTTTCTCTGTCCTCTCTCTACTCTGCTTCCGCTTCTCTGCCTCCCCCCCTCTCTCTCTCTCTCTCTCTCCATCTTTCGCTCTCTCCCTTTCTCTGTCCTCTCTCTACCTCTGCCTTCGTTTCTCTGACCTCTCTCTCTCTCTGCCTTTATTCCCTTTTATAATCGTCCTTATCAGACTTTGTTTGCCTGTTACAATCTCAATCATTTCAAGGTCTTTGTTTCTGTCTTTCCTCCGCCCTCACCCTCCCTTCTCACTCACTTTCCATGTTTCTCTTATTCCTTTCCTACAAGATTCATGATTATAATCGATCTAAAAATCTGGAACAAATGAAAATGTCACAGCACAAAATAAAACAAAAACCCGGAATCCAATTAACATCTTGTCACACAGTGAAACAAGATCTTAGAAAATTATTGTGAATAAATCTCATAAACAGAATGCGCTATTCGTTCAAAGCTACTGCTGTTTACACAAAATTGTCTATTGAGATAGCATAATCATCCACCAAGATTTTCAGACATCTGGAAATTTTCTCACTTATTACAAAAACGATTTTTGAGCAGCTAATAGGTGAAATATATGACAGCATGAAATCTGTTTTCTATTTTTTAAGCGTCGGGTTAATATTTCTTTAAATAACAACAAATATAGATTGCCGCGACTCAGTGACTAAAAATAACTTTTTTTATATATATATACTCGTATATATATATTATCTACGGGGTAGAAGTGCTTGGCATAAGAAAACTCTAAACTGCACCCAACGGATTAGGAATATTCAAGCAATCACACTAAAAATTAAAAAAATAAATAAAATCAGATTAAAAATTCATATCAGCGTCCCCTAAATTGTAATTGCCTGTTTGTTTTCAATAGGAATCTTTTAGCTAATTTTGAAAAATCCAAATCTAATAACAATTTTTTTCCTAATTTCGAATAAGTTTAAAAATCCGTTGAAATTTTATTTCTTTTCGTGTCTCGTAAATCATACAACTGTTCCATCTATACATTTGATTTCTTTATCATTTCCATTTTTTTTTTTTTTTTTCAGATCAAATATCAATTGGAAATAAATTCTCAAAATAGAATTTCTTTTTTATTCTTGTTTGCGATCTAAAAATTAAAAGGTGTTTTTAGTGAAGTGACCTCAAACCATGCATTCCTTTTTGTAGAAAAATGCAAAGAGTATAAACAATATCCACCAAAAAACAACAAGAGACCAACAGATAAAATCACCAAATTCTGTATTTTCCAAATCCAT
>JAWDGP010008107.1:235000-247500 GCA_033675545.1 Elysia crispata | reverse complement strand
CAGATTTAAGATTTTCATCTAGACTCTGCACTAGATTCTAGGGAAAGATAGGTTGAAGCATATATCTGGATCATGTCATTAAAAGGATAGATGTGGATTCCGTTTAATATCGATACAGAAATATTTTCCCAGAGAAACCATTTATCATGAAGATATTGGGCAACCTTTGAAAGTTATCGCCATAAAGATTTTGTTTTGCAAGACTATTTAATACACACACGCACCCCAAACCTGGCAAATTGACTCCATGGTCCCGTTTGTAGAGCGGGGTTTTTAGCTTGTAACAATAAAATTTCAGCTTATGATAAAATTTCAGCTTGTAATAATAAAATTTCAGCTTGTAATAATAAAATTTCACCTTATGATAAAATTTCAGCTTGTAATAATAAAATTTCAGTTTGTAATAATACAATTTCAGTTTGTAATAATAAAATTTCAGCTTGTAATAATAAAATTTCAGCTTGTAATAATAAAATTTCAGCTTGTAATAATGAAAGCGTAAAGTTCTATTTTCCATCTTGACGCTTAACACTGCGACTACAACAATGTGTGACCTCCCTTGAGAGTTGCCATGGACACCGAGGTGAGAAACTCTTCGGTCCTCTCGTACGCGTCCATGGTAACTGGGGCTGGTGGTATTCAGTATATTTTCACTCCACTATTACAGATAACACAAGACAAACAAAACAGAGGTTGATTCGAGCTTTAGGTTAGTGTAAATACTACCATGGAATATCACGGCATAAAAGCGAATCTCCACTAGGACAGAGAAAACATATAAAAATGTCATGGTATTTGCTATAGAGAAATATTGAACTAACAAAGTTATGTCCCCTGCCACCAACCGTTGATAAGCTAAGGGGGATAATTGCTTCCATCAAGTCTGATAACTTGGACTGATCAAGGATTTCAATAAATTAACCTGTTGGGGTTTTCCTTTCCTTTCATTTGATTTTGAGGTTAGGCCTCGAGTGATTTGATGTGAGAATGACAGTTTTATCTAGATACAATTACACATTTCAGGATTTCTCTGGTGGATCCCTGATTGTCACGCACTTCGTCACCGAACAGAGAATGGTACCCACTTAGCTTCCCTATGACAATCCTTTTGGTTAGATATCCTAGCGATGGATAGTAGGACAGACTCGGGTCAGGAGTTAGAGATCTCTATCCTGTCCTGTTGGGCTGTGAGATATCTTCCGTGTTATGAAGATTTAAATCTGTACCTCTGTCCTCACATCCTCTGCATAAAAAATATAGAAAATATATAATAAATATAATAAGTGTCAGCAGTGATCTCTCAGCTACATCACTCAGGTTTGGTAACGAACTTCTATCGATCATTTTTCACTGACAGAGCCTACCGCTTTGGCTGCTTGTATTGAGGTGTGGGCGGAAGAGAAAAAAAAAAGATAAAAAGGACAACCAAAAACACAAACATGTAGAGTTGTGGTCAGTGCAGATGTATTATGTTCAAACATTTGTTTTGTGAATGAAACTATTGTTTGTATTAAGCATAAAACCGACGAGGTAGCGCTGTGACATTTCATTGCGTGTCCAACCCAAGGACCGCTCAGTATATTTAGCAGGTCCTATAGCGACGGCCTCAGATTCCAGCCAGCTCAGTCCGAGCTGTGGCCGCGGTACCATCGTTCTCTAGAGGTAGAGCGGCTTTCAGCAGCAGAGGAGGAAGCCTCAGAGACAGTTTTATCACTCAGTCCGAGCTGTGGCCGCGGTACCATCGTTCTCTAGAGGTAGAGCGGCTTTCAGCAGCAGAGGAGGGAGCCTCAGAGACAGTTTTATCACTCAGTCCGAGCTGTGGCCGCGGTACCATCGTTCTCTAGAGGTAGAGCGGCTTTCAGCAGCAGAGGAGGAAGCCTCAGAGACAGTTTTATCACTCAGTCCGAGCTGTGGCCGCGGTACCATCGTTCTCTAGAGGTAGAGCGGCTTTCAGCAGCAGAGGAGGGAGCCTCAGAGACAGTTTTATCACTCAGTCCGAGCTGTGGCCGCGGTACCATCGTTCTCTAGAGGTAGAGCGGCTTTCAGCAGCAGAGGAGGGAGCCTCAGAGACAGTTTTATCACTCAGTCCGAGCTGTGGCCGCGGTACCATCGTTCTCTAGAGGTAGAGCGGCTTTCAGCAGCAGAGGAGGGAGCCTCAGAGACAGTTTTATCACTCAGTCCGAGCTGTGGCCGCGGTACCATCGTTCTCTAGAGGTAGAGCGGCTTTCAGCAGCAGAGGAGGAGCCTCAGAGACAGTTTTATCCCTCAGTCCGAGCTGTGGCCGCGGTACCATCGTTCTCTAGAGGTAGAGCGGCTTTCAGCAGCAGAGGAGGGAGCCTCAGAGACAGTTTTATCCCTCAGTCCGAGCTGTGGCCGCGGTACCATCGTTCTCTAGAGGTAGAGCGGCTTTCAGCAGCAGAGGAGGGAGCCTCAGAGACAGTTTTATCCCTCAGTCCGAGCTGTGGCCGCGGTACCATCGTTCTCTAGAGGTAGAGCGGCTTTCAGCAGCAGAGGAGGGAGCCTCAGAGACAGTTTTATCCCTCAGTCCGAGCTGTGGCCGCGGTACCATCGTTCTCTAGAGGTAGAGCGGCTTTCAGCAGCAGAGGAGGGAGCCTCAGAGACAGTTTTATCACTCAGTCCGAGCTGTGGCCGCGGTACCATCGTTCTCTAGAGGTAGAGCGGCTTTCAGCAGCAGAGGAGGAAGCCTCAGAGACAGTTTTATCACTCAGTCCGAGCTGTGGCCGCGGTACCATCGTTCTCTAGAGGTAGAGCGGCTTTCAGCAGCAGAGGAGGGAGCCTCAGAGACAGTTTTATCACTCAGTCCGAGCTGTGGCCGCGGTACCATCGTTCTCTAGAGGTAGAGCGGCTTTCAGCAGCAGAGGAGGGAGCCTCAGAGACAGTTTTATCCCTCAGTCCGAGCTGTGGCCGCGGTACCATCGTTCTCTAGAGGTAGAGCGGCTTTCAGCAGCAGAGGAGGAAGCCTCAGAGACAGTTTTATCCCTCAGTCCGAGCTGTGGCCGCGGTACCATCGTTCTCTAGAGGTAGAGCGGCTTTCAGCAGCAGAGGAGGAAGCCTCAGAGACAGTTTTATCACTCAGTCCGAGCTGTGGCCGCGGTACCATCGTTCTCTAGAGGTAGAGCGGCTTTCAGCAGCAGAGGAGGGAGCCTCAGAGACAGTTTTATCACTCAGTCCGAGCTGTGGCCGCGGTACCATCGTTCTCTAGAGGTAGAGCGGCTTTCAGCAGCAGAGGAGGAAGCCTCAGAGACAGTTTTATCACTCAGTCCGAGCTGTGGCCGCGGTACCATCGTTCTCTAGAGGTAGAGCGGCTTTCAGCAGCAGAGGAGGAAGCCTCAGAGACAGTTTTATCACTCAGTCCGAGCTGTGGCCGCGGTACCATCGTTCTCTAGAGGTAGAGCGGCTTTCAGCAGCAGAGGAGGAAGCCTCAGAGACAGTTTTATCACTCAGTCCGAGCTGTGGCCGCGGTACCATCGTTCTCTAGAGGTAGAGCGGCTTTCAGCAGCAGAGGAGGAAGCCTCAGAGACAGTTTTATCACTCAGTCCGAGCTGTGGCCGCGGTACCATCGTTCTCTAGAGGTAGAGCGGCTTCCAGCAGCAGAGGAGGGAGCCTCAGAGACAGTTTTATCACTCAGTCCGAGCTGTGGCCGCGGTACCATCGTTCTCTAGAGGTAGAGCGGCTTCCAGCAGCAGAGGAGGGAGCCTCAGAGACAGTTTTATCCCTCAGTCCGAGCTGTGGCCGCGGTACCATCGTTCTCTAGAGGTAGAGCGGCTTCCAGCAGCAGAGGAGGGAGCCTCAGAGACAGTTTTATCACTCAGTCCGAGCTGTGGCCGCGGTACCATCGTTCTCTAGAGGTAGAGCGGCTTCCAGCAGCAGAGGAGGGAGCCTCAGAGACAGTTTTATCCCTCAGTCCGAGCTGTGGCCGCGGTACCATCGTTCTCTAGAGGTAGAGCGGCTTCCAGCAGCAGAGGAGGGAGCCTCAGAGACAGTTTTATCACTCAGTCCGAGCTGTGGCCGCGGTACCATCATTCTCTAGAGGTAGAGCGGCTTCCAGCAGCAGAGGAGGGAGCCTCAGAGACAGTTTTATCCCTCAGTCCGAGCTGTGGCCGCGGTACCATCGTTCTCTAGAGGTAGAGCGGCTTTCAGCAGCAGAGGAGGGAGCCTCAGAGACAGTTTTATCACTCAGTCCGAGCTGTGGCCGCGGTACCATCGTTCTCTAGAGGTAGAGCGGCTTTCAGCAGCAGAGGAGGGAGCCTCAGAGACAGTTTTATCACTCAGTCCGAGCTGTGGCCGCGGTACCATCGTTCTCTAGAGGTAGAGCGGCTTTCAGCAGCAGAGGAGGGAGCCTCAGAGACAGTTTTATCCCTCAGTCCGAGCTGTGGCCGCGGTACCATCGTTCTCTAGAGGTAGAGCGGCTTTCAGCAGCAGAGGAGGGAGCCTCAGAGACAGTTTTATCCCTCAGTCCGAGCTGTGGCCGCGGTACCATCGTTCTCTAGAGGTAGAGCGGCTTTCAGCAGCAGAGGAGGAAGCCTCAGAGACAGTTTTATCACTCAGTCCGAGCTGTGGCCGCGGTACCATCGTTCTCTAGAGGTAGAGCGGCTTTCAGCAGCAGAGGAGGGAGCCTCAGAGACAGTTTTATCACTCAGTCCGAGCTGTGGCCGCGGTACCATCGTTCTCTAGAGGTAGAGCGGCTTTCAGCAGCAGAGGAGGAAGCCTCAGAGACAGTTTTATCCCTCAGGCGAGGCGGGTTATAAATAAAAGGAACTTGCTGAAACAAATAAGGTCTTATAAATTGGTACTAAAAAAAGGTCTCTCTTCCCCCCCCCCCTCTCTCTCTCTCTCTTTCTCTGTCTCTGTCTCTCTCTCTTTCTCTCTTTTTCTCTCTCTCTTTCTCTGTCTCTGTCTCTGTCTCTGTCTCTTTCTCTTTTTCTCTGTTTCTGTCTCTCTGTCTCTTTCTCTCTGTCTATCTCTCTATCTATCTTTCTCTGAGCTTCTGACTGTCTCTCTGTCTGTCTGTCTGTCTGTTTGTCTCTCTCTTTCTGTATGTCTGACTGTCTCTGTCTGTCTGTCTCCCCCTCCATCTCTCTCTCTCTCTCTCTCTCTCTCTCTCTCTCTCTCTCTCTCTCTCTCTCTCTCTCTTTCTCTTCTCTAGATCTCTCTCTGTCCATCTGTCTATCTGTCTCTGCGGTCTATCTTTCTGTCAGTCTGTCTCTATCTGTCTGTCTCTCTGTCTGAGTGTGTATCTCTCTCTTTCTCTTTCTCTGTTCATCAAATATCTCTCTCATCCTGGCATGAGCTTAAGGTCTCAAGCCTCACTGACCACCATGTCTGACGGGGCATTCATTGGTCAACAAATCGCCTTGGAGTGGATGGCCTGTATCAGAGAACAAGACACTTCTGTAAAAATTGCTGAGACGCAGCAGACTGAGCTTGTTTATTCTGTTGTTTCCCCTGTTTTGTTATTTTTGTTTTTAGAAATGTCTGCGTTAATGCTTCATACTCCTTTGATAACTCCTGAGTGGTGTTGAAGGGTTGGGTGTCTCTCTGCTATTTTGCTACCGGTAAACTTCTTGACGTGTTAACAGTTTTCCATGCAGAATTTTATTGAAATATGTCAGATATGTTGAGGATGTTGTACACTTCATGGTCTATATATCCCAAGAGGAGAATAGTTGACGCGTTCACGAAAAGTTGAAAAAAATGCTTCTGAGAGAGAGAGAGAAAGGGAGAGAGAGAGAGAGAGAGAGAGAGAGAGAGAGAGAGAGAGAGAGAGAGAGAGAGAGAGAGAGAAAGAGAGAGAGAGAGAGAGAGAGAGAGAGAGAGAGAGAGAGAGAGAGAGAGAGAGAGAGAGAGAGAGAGAGAGAGAGAGAGAGAGAGAGAGAGAGAAAGAGAGAGAAGATGGGGATCGGAGTAGCAGGAAGAAAATGGCAAACAAAAAGTAATCGACACCTCCCATTCTGTGTTTTCCACAATTCTCCCCCTTCCCAACACACACCCCTGCCTCACCCGTCCTCTGTGCATGCAATCAAATTATGAGTAAACCGATCCTGAGTCTGCCCAAACATTTCTTGAAGTGTGTGTGTGTTGGGGGGTGGGGGGAGGGGGTGGAGGTGTTGGAGGAATTGATATTATGGAAATACGCATTTTAGACATTTAAATTATAACATTCAATTACTGCTTCAGAGCAATGTGCCCGATATCTCTCGGGAAAGATCCAGAATTTAAAGTATCTGGGAGGGAAAAAACCGACCGAAATACTGGCTCGCTTTATGCGTTTTAATTTCCCTGTTTTTCTCTATTGTTTTAGGTTTTTGTATCCCAAAATCTTGCACTTAGCTGTAAGCTTTTCCTACCTTTTTATAATTTGAATATCTCTCTTGATCATTGAAGGAAATACGTCATTTTTTTTTTTTTTGCTTCTTGTTTTACTTTTTTTTTCAAATGAAGAACGGGTTACTTGTAGGGTAGTTTTACTGTCAGTGCAGTTTTTTTTTTTAATTTTCTTATATATCTACCAGTTTAGTACTGACCTTTCAAGCATCGGCGATCCGTGGTGATAAGGTTTAGGTCAGCCACTCCCATCCCTTCCCTGAGGTGGACCCGATGGAAGGGAAATTATAAAGATCAAGAGATACACTGGGTGCCCGATATAAATCACTGTACTGAGTGGAGGAACATGGGTTCAGCTTTATTTCAGAAAACCAGACACCGCAGCTTTACGGCTGAGCTCAAGGCAGTGTCAGAAAACCAGAGACCGCAGCTTTACGACTGTCAATGGGAAGCTAGAGCTGACCTTAGGGAAGTGTCAGAAAACCAGAGACCGCTGCCTTACGACTGTCAATGGGGAGCTACCTTAGGGAAGTGTTAGAAAACCAGAGACCGTAGCTTTACGACTGTCAATGGGGAGCTAGAGCTGACCTTAGGGCAGTTTCAGAAAACCAGAAACCGCTGCCTTATTACTGCCAATGGTGAGCTAGATTTGTGCTTAGGGCAGTGTCAGAAAACTAGAAACCGCTGCCATACGACTGCCAATGGTGAGCTAGACTTGTGCCTAGAATCAAAAAGCGATCAGTTCATGATATCCAGTTCGAAACCTTGGCAAGGATATCGTTTGTCTAATGCTTTCTCACGCCTGAATTTTTAGAGACATGAAGACTAATTTTTTTTCCGAAGGGATTGTATGCTTCAGTTGTCTTCTGCCCCAGGCCTTACAGCCACACATCTACATAGCTGTTTGTTATAGTGGAACGTACAAGCGGACATGTCACCTGAGCCAAATCAGATTAGGTTATACATATTCTAATCTCACCTGGGCCAAATCAGATAAGGTTATACATATTCTAGTGTCACCTGAGCCAAATCAGATTAGGTTATACATATTCTAATGTCACCTGGGCCAAATCAGATTAGGTTATACATATTCTAGTGTCACCTGAGCCAAATCAGTTTAGGTTATACATATTCTAATGTCACCTGAGCCAAATCAGATAAGGTTATACATATTCTAATGTCACCTGAGCCAAATCAGATTAGGTTATACATATTCTAATGTCACCTGAGCCAAATCTGATTAGGTTATACATATTTTCTAATGTCACCTGAGCCAAATCAGATTAGGTTATACATATTCTAATGTCACCTGAGCCAAATCAGATTAGGTTATACATATTCTAATGTCACCTGAGCCAAATCAGATTAGGTTAAACATATTCCAATGTCACCTTAGCCAAATCAGATTAGGTTATACATATTCTAATGTCACCTGAGCCACATCAGATTAGGTTATACATATTCTAATGTCACCTGAGCCAAATCAGATTAGGTTATACATATTCTAATGTCACCTGAGCCACATCAGATTAGGTTATACATATTCTAATGTCACCTGAGCCACATCAGATTAGGTTATACATATTTTCTAATGTCACCTGAGCCAAATCAGATTAGGTTATACATATTCTAATGTCACCTGAGCCACATCAGATTAGGTTATACATATTCTAAACCGTTGATTACTCTCTAAAACCTGTGGCTCAGTAACTGCCCGACTCGACCGTGCTCTTGGCCATGTGGAGGCTCCATTCACCCACAGGGAAAACACCTGGCGGCCTTTCAACTTCACTGATTTATCGTTCCGTGCTGTATTTAAAAAAACAAAAACACCCCAAAAAGCCACGTACATTCACTTTCATTTCTTCCTCGACATATTCGGTCTATGGAAACGGATTTTTTTTTAATTTAATCTATGACACACCATGGCCTGATGATTGCCGTGAAGGACTTTTTACTTGCTGTTTGCGTGTCTTAGCAAACCGATTCACCTATATCCATGGTGGTCCATTGGTCTGATAAGAGACCAGTCAATACTGTCAACAAATGTTTACGCTATTCTAGGTATATACTTTCTTTTCCACGCCTTTATTTTTAGCAAGGTAAGGAAAGAAATAAAACTGCTAGAGAATTTTGTATATAAAGGGCAAAGCTTGTTTAAAACATCTGAGGGAAACAGAAAAAAGGGATTCCTATGAAAAGTTGGAGTGTTTTACTTAACCAATAGCAATGCATGAGATCTGTAAAGAGCCACCAACCAACCACACTGAAACTATAATAAAAGTTATATCATCATGAGTTTGAAGTCGCTGTGGTTTGTCAAGGGCTGTCGATGAAAACATGTTCAAGTGACAGTCGGACACATGATCAGGAAGATGTTGGCACTTTCTCTCTCTCTCTCTCTCTCTCTCTCTCTCTCTCTCTCTCTCTCTCTCTCTCTCTCTCTCTCTCTCTCTCTCTCTCTCTCTCTCTCTCTCTCTCTCTCTCTCTCTCTTTGTCTATCTCTTTCTTCCTTTCTTTCTCTCTTTCTATCTCTATCTTTCTCTATCATTTACCTCTCTCTCTATTTCTCTCCATCTCTCTTTGTCTTTATCTATCCTGCTTTATATTTATCTGTATATTTAGAGAAAGTCACGCCTGATGAGAGCGGAGGACAAAGAACAACCTAGTCCTCCGCTCGAAACACATGTGTGTGCAGTGTGATCTAACAGTATAAGGTAGGATCTTTTACTCCTATTACACGCACACACACACACACACACACATATATATATATTATATATGATTATATCTCTCTGTCTGTCAGTCTGTCTCCATTCTGTCCCCCACAAGCATTAACTAAGGATTTCCTGCCTGCCACACCTCACACCTCACACCTCACAGACAGCAGCCCAGCTCGGAGTCACATATCTCCCTGATATCGAAACCATGTCGGAAGAGTTTGGAGTTGAAGAAAGTCCCACATGTGGCTGATGGCAGAGATTCTACCCACAATGCTCTTCTTTGAACCACTTTCTTCGGAAGACCTCACTGTGTTTGTAGGTCTCGACTGACAATCTGATTGTCTGAGTCAAGGATGCCTTCATATAAACTCTTATTGCTGTTGCTCCCCATATTAAAGAGCCTACTTTAATGTAAAAAAAAAATAAACATATAAACTAGCTGTTTCACATTAACACATTGCTATTGTAATGTCACCTTAGATCCCTGCCATGACAATGATGATGTCAGCATAATGACACCTGAACCCCAATGCTCATGTCAAGCGTGAAATTGTCATTGAAGGTTTAATAAGACTTTTTTTTATCTTCAAAAGAAGGAAGGTGTAAATGATTTATTTAAAGCCTGTCCGTTTTTTGGATTGATATCCACACTATCTTTCTTGTGTAAATGTGTCCTTTGTCAATAAAAGTTGCAGACAGTTGCGTGTCTTGGAAACCGACTCTTGTACTCAAGGAAATGTGAAAAATTATTAGTTGTTAGTGAGCGGTCTATTAAGACTGGCTGTTACCTGCTGTATGGCTTAGGCTCACGTGCCTTTATTGTAGCTTGGATTATAAAAGGAAGAATTACCAACAAGGTGGGCAACAAGTAGTGCTTTAATTGTGATGTTTGGGTTTCTGTCTCTTCTCTTGTTGTAAGAATGATGTGGATAATTTGTGTACATATTATCACACAGCCCGCCCTCTAGCTGCCTTGTTGCTTGGTGTGGAGGTAGCAAGCCGCTCTGTCTCTTCTCTTGTTGTAAGAATGATGTGGATAGGTTGTGTACATATTATCACACAGCCCGCCCTCTAGCTGCCTTGTTGCTTGGTGTGGAGGTAGCAAGCCGCTGTGTCTCTTCTCTTGTTGTAAGAATGATGTGGATAGGTTGTGTACATATTATCACACAGCCCGCCCTCTAGCTGCCTTGTTGCTTGGTGTGGAGGTAGCAAGCCGCTCTGTCTCTTCTCTTGTTGTAAGAATGATGTGGATAGGTTGTGTACATATTATCACACAGCCCGCCCTCTAGCTGCCTTGTTGCTTGGTGTGGAGGTAGCAAGCCGCTCTGTCTCTTCTCTTGTTGTAAGAATGATGTGGATAGGTTGTGTACATATTATCACACAGCCCGCCCTCTAGCTGCCTTGTTGTGGAGGTAGCAAGCCGCTCTGTCTCTTCTCTTGTTGTAAGAATGATGTGGATAGGTTGTGTACATATTATCACACAGCCCGCCCTCTAGCTGCCTTGTTGTGGAGGTAGCAAGCCGCTGTGGAGGATATTCTACTGTGTGCGGTCTAGTTCTTTCATGTTCTCTGATGACCCCAGAGAGACTGGACCAGTCGGAGAGATGGGTTTGCCTTGCCACATGATCCGTGACAATTTCCGGGTATATTTAGTTTTCCCGTATCATCAGGCAAAAGGAAATTGTTCGACTTGTAACTAGATTGATTTGATGGTCGACGATGGGAGAAAGGCGGGGTTTTCTGCCTTCCAATCGCTTTCTTCAAGAGGTTATGGTTGATAAGACGAGACTTTTAGTCAACACCAAGGTTCAGGTGCAATTTAAAGACTTGAAAGGTTCAGTGAGAATTTCCCGTACTGTTTGATGCATGTTACACAGCAGTCCTAGGGTAGCAAACCGTTCACCAGGTTTGCTACAGTATACAGGAGAATTCAGTACCTAGTCACGCTCGATCTGATGCAGATTAATCCATTTTAAAAAATGTGTAGTTAACAGTCAAATATGTCGGGAGTAAGCAAGAAAAATGATTAATCAATTTTTAAAAAAATTTTGTCAGTTTTCTCTTGATGGATTGGTTGATTATTGATTAGCTGATTGATTGATTGATTGATTGATTGATTAACTGATTGATCGATTGATTGATTGATTAACTAATTGATTGGTTGATTGATTGGTTGATTGATTAACTGATTGATTGATTGATTCATTGATTGATTGATTGATTGATTGTTTGATTATTTTTTCATTCATTCATTGAATGAGTGAGGTGACTGAGGAATATTCTTGGCTCATTTAAAGAATACCATGACAAGCCAGGCGAGGCATAGCAATCAAAAAAGCTAAGTATCCGAAATAGGGATAGAAGAATTTCCGGGGATAAAAGGGTGTGCAAGTCAGGATTATGAGTAGCTGGACTCTAGAATTGTTTTATGGAAGATTGGGGTTAGAAACAATTGGCTCTGAGTTCTGTTATCTGGTTTCAAGACGTGAACAGTGACCAGCAACCAGAGGCTTGTAGAAGACGGCCGAAGTACTATTTTGTTGCAGAATATCTAAAATATATGTAAATGTATTTTTTTTTTCAAGTAAGTACAATGGGTGAAGTGTTCAACTAAAGGATCCTTGAGATATTATTAAATATAGGTCAACTCATGACATGCCTAGAAACAGTGCTCGAAAAATGCATGCTGTGACGATAAATAAAACATTTATTATAATCAAATGTGCTGTTTTCATATATATCCGCGGTTTCAATGGTTGCCATTTTTCCGGCCTTAAAAGTTGTGCAGCTCTGAACAATTAGAACCAGTGTTTGTGCTAAAGAATAGTTTTGATCTCCCATAGCAGACATTATTTCTTCATGTGCTAACATAACAAACACCTAAACCTCAGCTCAACACAACTCTTTGTAAAAGCCCACTCCCTCTTCACGTGAGAATCAATGTAACTAATTTTAATTTCAAAAGTGATTCTAAATCCACGAGTTTCATAAGCAAACCTCAAATGGTTTTTGTTCCCGATTAAACTCCAGCCTAGAATGTTCAGGCCTAGATAAGCCATGCATTCTAAACCTTAATCTTCAGGTGGTGGAGAAGGGCGAAGCAATCAAGACGATAAGCCGGGTTGACTTGGAAGGAACCAGAGAATGGCGAATGTCCTGTGGTAACTTGAAAACTGTATGATCGATATAGGAGGTAGAATATAGCTGTTCGGCATTTCATATTAATGTATAGGCTTACAGATCTTATGTTTTTCTTCATTTCGTCCTGTGGACTTTTTTTCCTTGCTGTATTGTTTCGATTGGAGTTATCTGGGTTTTATTTGGTTTTTTTTTGTTTGTTTTTGTTTTGTTTTGTTTTTTGTCTATTTGAACCGTTTTTGCTTCTTATTTTTTTTTAATGCAAATAAAAAAGAAAACTAGATCGTCAAATAT
>JAWDGP010008107.1:130000-230000 GCA_033675545.1 Elysia crispata | reverse complement strand
GTGACTAAATTGTAATTCGGTCGAGGGGTGAAATGACTAAATTGTAATTCGGTCGAGGGGTGAAGGGACTAAATTGTACGTCGGTCGAAGGGTGAAGGGACTGAATTGTATGGCGGTCGAGGGGTGAAATGACAGAAAAGTGAAGAGTTTGAAGATTAAAGTGAATGAATAGTCTAGAGGCTGAATAGAAGAGTGGCCGCGATGTGAAGTGATGGAATCGTGAAGAGACCTTTCGACAGACCGGTCAATGGGTGAAGTGATGGAATCGTGAAGAGACCTTTCGACAGACCGGTCAATGTGAAGTGATGGAATCGTGAAGAGACCTTTCGACAGACCGGTCAATGGGTGAAGTGATGGAATCGTGAAGAGACCTTTCGACAGACCGGTCAAAGGGTGAAGTGATGGAATTGTACGTCGGTCAAGGGCTGAAGAGACCTGAATTCGACAAACCGGTCAATGGGTGAAGTGATGGAATCGTGAAGAGACCTTTCGACAGACCGGTCAATGGGTGAAGTGATGGAATCGTCGGTCAAGGGGTGAAGAGACTGAATTGTACGTCGACAAACCGGTCAATGGGTGAAGAGTTTGATGGTTAAAGTGAAGAGACCTGAATCGACAGACCGGTCAATGTGAAGTGATGGAATCGTGAAGAGACCTTTCGACAGACCGGTCAAAGGGTGAAGTGATGGAATCGTGAAGAGACCTTTCGACAGACCGGTCAATGGGTGAAGTGATGGAATCGTGAAGAGACCTTTCGACAGACCGGTCAATGGGTGAAGTGACCGAAAGGACAATATTTGTGTTACTTATCCTTGTATACAAAATCTTATCGTCACTGGTACTGATAACTTCTTAATTTCTTTTTTGTCTTTCGCTCATTTGGTATAAACTAAGTGCATGTAATAATAATTATCAGACCTCAAGCAAGCCCCGGTCGGGCGCTGCTGTTGGTTCCTCCTCTCTGTGTTCTGAATGACGGCTAATACATTGATTCTCTATATCTGTAACGAAATTATCCGGTTTAGGGTACCATCACGTGACTTCTTGTCGCTTGATAACGCTTGATCTATCTAGTGAGGCTCTCTCTCGCCTGTAAAGTCTGGACTTTCAGCTCGGCCTGGAACATCTGTGATCCCTGTAAGGATCCGGTTAAGGGTACCATCACGTGACGTCTTGTCGCTTGATAACGCTTGATCTATCTAGTGAGGCTCTCTCTCGCCTGTAAAGTCTGGACTTTCAGCTCGGCCTGGATCATCTGTGATCCCCGTCAGGATCCTGCCGGCTTCAGGAGCCGCTGCGCCGCCCAGGTGTTCACGAACACACTGTGTTCATGTTGCGTGACCCGCCGGCTTTTGTTCGTCCCCTGAGCCTTACACGTGTGTGTGAGAGACTTTTATGTAACAGTGTGTATGAGGGATCTTTATGGGATGGGTGTAGGGAAAAGGAGAGTTACGAGAGGGAAGAATTGAGGGTGTGTGTGCGTGAGGAGGGTTTGGGATGGGGGAGGGGGGAGGAGCGTAATATTACAGTTCCATTTTGTTATGATATTTCTTTCAGTTTTTGTCCCCACTTGTAGAGGTTTAAAAGTCTACAAGATTATAATGACAATGCATTCATTTATAGAGGTCTTAAAATATATGAGATTAAAATGAAAATCTCACTGTTTGTAGAGATTTCAAAGTATATGAGATTATAAAGGCAATGTTACCATTTCTAGAAGTGTAAACTGAGCAGGATTATGCCTTTGTCACCAGTAGTAAAACTTTTAAAAAATTTGAAAAACGAAGTTTTAAGTTTTTGGTTACTATCTGCCCTCTGTCTATCACAGTTGTTGAATTTCATCTTCTGAAAAACTCTCACCCTTTCTCTAGCTCTGATCCTCTCTCTTCTCTCTGTCTGTCTGTCTGTCTGTCTGTCTGCTTGTCTCTCTCTCTTCTCTCTGTCTGTCTGTCTATCTGTCTGCTTGTCTCTCTCTCTCTTCTCTCTGTCTGTCTGTCTATCTGTCTGCTTGTCTCTCTCTCTTCTCTCTGTCTGTCTGTCTATCTGTCTGCTTGTCTCTCTCGCTCTCTCTCTGTCTGTCTGTCTATCTGTCTGCTTGTCTCTCTCTCTTCTCTCTGTCTGTCTGTCTATCTGTCTGCTTGTCTCTCTCTCTTCTCTCTGTCTGTCTGTCTATCTGTCTGCTTGTCTCTCTCTCTTCTCTCTGTCTGTCTGTCTATCTGTCTGCTCGTCTCTCTCTCTTCTCTCTGTCTGTCTGTCTATCTGTCTGCTTGTCTCTCTCTCTTCTCTCTGTCTGTCTGTCTATCTGTCTGCTTGTCTCTCTCTCTTCTCTCTGTCTGTCTGTCTATCTGTCTGCTTGTCTCTCTCTCTTCTCTCTGTCTGTCTGTCTATCTGTCTGCTTGTCTCTCTCTCTTCTCTCTGTCTGTCTGTCTGTCTATCTGTCTGCTTGTCTCTCTCTCTTCTCTCTGTCTGTCTGTCTATCTGTCTGCTTGTCTCTCTCTCTCTCTCTCTGTCTGTCTGTCTATCTGTCTGCTTGTCTCTCTCTCTCTCTCTCTCTCTCTCTCTCTCTCTCTGCTTGTCTCTCTCTCTTCTCTCTGTCTGTCTGTCTATCTGTTTGCTTGTCTCTCTCTCTTCTCTCTGTCTGTCTGTCTATCTGTCTGCTTGTCTCTCTTGCTCTCTCTCTTTTTTCTTTCTGTGTGTGTGTTTCTCTCTCTCTATCATTCTTTCACCCAGCCTTTAGCACTGAGTTTCTCATGCTACGATATCCCTTACTCTCTTTCATTCGACTTCACTCTTACTAAGAGAGGTTTTTTTTTTATACACAAAGAAACAACCATTGTCTTCTCTCTACTCTGTTTGTCTATCAGCTCCAATCAATGTTACTGTACAGAACACCAGTATACATGTACTTAAGCCTCGTCCTCAAACTTGTAGACAACTGAATGAAGTAGTGCGCGTCTTTCTTTCTTTCGTTTTTTAATCACAGGCTCAGCAGCTGTTTATAGCAGCACATTAAGAAAGGTTGTGGTGACGTCAGATTTGACTAATGTTTCCGGCTGATCAATAAACAAACATTCACTTCAATTATAAACATGTTGCATTTGCAAGCAATTTTCACTGGATTCGCAATGATAATTAAGTCTGTTGTTGAAATAGTGAGTAGTCGTAGTAGTAGTAGTAGTAGTAGTAGTAGTAGTAGTAGTAGTAGTAGTAGTAGTAGTAGTAGTAGTAGTAGTAGTAGTAGTAGTAGTAGTTGTTGTTGTTGTTGTTGTTGTTGTTGTTGTTGTAAAAGTTGTAGTAGTAGTGGTGATAGTAGTAGTACTAGTAGTAGTGGTGATAGGTGTAATAGTACTGGTAGTTGTAGTAGTGATAGTAGTAGCAGTACAAGTGGTTGTATTAGTACTAGTAGTAGTGATAGTAGTAGCAGTAGTAGTAGTAGTAGCAGTAGTAGTAGTAGTAGCAGTTGTAGTAGTAGAGTAGTAGTAGCAGCTGTTGAAGTAGTATTAGTAGTAGTAGTCATAGCAGCAGCAGCAGCAGCAGTAGTACTATTTGTAGTAGTAGTAGTAGTTGTAGTAGTAGTAGTAGTAGTAGTAGTAGTAGTAGTAGTAGTAGTAGTAGTAGTAGTAGTAGTAGTAGTAGTAGTAGTAGTAGTAGTAGTAGTAGTAGTAGTAGTAGTAGTAGTAGTAGTAGTAGTAGTAGTAGTAGTAGTAGTAGTAGTAGTTATAGTAATAGTTCGTAGTTGTTGTTGTTGTTGTTATTGTAATTGTTGCTGTTCCTGCTGCTGCTCTTCTTCCCTGATCATTGTTGCTGCAGATTCTATTTCCGGTGATGCTATAATCACAGCTAAGAGATATATCCCTCATTGTTTCCTCATCTGTACCACCATACAGCAGATAGCGTGGCATCGTGCCGAGAAGCTGAGGGTCCCCCAGGCCTGGCCTGTACAGTGCACGCATGCGCACTGTGTTGAGTGCAGCTTATTGTGAGCTCTCAGTCCCTGACAGTATTGCGTGACGCTAGGCATTAAGGAGGGTCTGGGGTGGAGGCAGAGGGAAAGATGGGGAAAGTGTTTCGTTAAGAGAGAACGAATGGAAGAATAAAGAATATGGAGGTATATGGAGCATTGAATTCCCACTGTCTCATTTTTATCCTTAAAAGCTAAATAACTTTCCCTTTTTGCATTGTGATATCCTCTTATAAGAAACAAAAAGAAAGAGAGACGGAGAGAGAGAGAGAGAGAGAGAGAGAGAGAGAGAGAGAGAGAGAGAGAGAGAGAGAGAGAGAGAGGCATATAGACAGACAGACAGACAAAGACAAGAACTGATACTGCCAAAATAAAAACGCTTCCTTAGCGAATAACTGCTTAGTTAATGTCTATGTGTAAAAATAAAATGATTCCTTGGCTTCAGTGTCCCACTGGATCCTCCCAAACAGAAAATGAAGTCTGAAGAACGGAACTGAAAACTAATCCTCAAACGGATTACTCTACTATACCGAGAAGACTTCTCATTGGTTCTAGATTGCTAACACACACATGATTACCCGCTCACAATGGAGGATTCACCCTATTCTTATGCTTGTGATAGCCTTTACACTGCAAAACTTTATTCAAGATCAATAGCCAGATTTCCTGCGTCCCAAAAAAGAAATAAAATATATTCTAGGAGAAAAATCCAATTTTGTGTCAACTTTTCCTCTAGGATTATAGATCTAGGTCACGTTATGGTGAATATGCAGTGGCGAAGATGATAGGGAGTTTAACATAATTTTTGTAACTGTTATACTTTTTAACCATACAAAGAAAGAAGGGAAATGGTTTTTTTCTTTAATTTTACACTGGAGCCTGACGAAGACCACCAGGCCTTATGGAGACACCTTCATGGCAAGGTTGGGGAGGTGACGAGGTCATGCGAACTTAATATCTTGAAATGCATAAAATAATTTGGTTGAACCTGCAAAAAGAAGTGACGACTCTTGTTACTCTGATGCAGTTTACCTAAACTCCATGTTATTAGCTTTAAGGTTTTCTTTTTATAAAATAGGTATAAGAATTTAATTGAGATGTTCACAGTTGGAAATCTGAAATAGTGAAATGGGCTTCTAAAATGTTCAATCAACCAAATGTTCAAATCTCCTTTAGATCATGTAAAGTTCGACATTATGCAGCTAATTCTGATAAACTTTAACTTTTGTTTTAGACACATTAAGTCTGTTTATGTTTTAGACACATTAAGTCTGTTCTTGTTTTAGACACATTAAGTCTGTTTATGTTTTAGGCACATTAAGTCTATTTATGCTTTAGACTCATTAAGTCTGTTCTTGTTTTAGACACATTAAGTCTGTTTATGTTTTAGACACATTAACTCTGTTCTTGTTTTAGACACATTAAGTCTGTTCTTGTTTTAGACACATTAAGTCTATTTATGCTTTAGACACATTAAGTCTGTTCTTGTTTTAGACACATTAAGTCTGTTTATATTTTAGACACATTAAGTCTGTTTATGTTTTAGATACATTAAGTCTGTTCTTGTTATGGACACAATAAGTCTATTTATGCTTTAGACATATTAAGTCTGTTTATGTTTTAGAGACATTAAGTCTGTTCTTGTTATAGACACAATAAGTCTATTTATGCTTTAGACACATTAAGTCTGTTTATGTTTTAGACACAGTAAACCTGTTCCTTCGACGTGTCTAAACTCTGCTTAATTTAGGACTTTAATCCGGCTCTATTCTCTCAGAGCTCTTCAAAATTATTTACAATCTTAATACTTTAGCAATATCCATTTGTTTTATACCACAATGCAGAGATCTAAGAGTACACAAAATGGTTGCATTTATAATACCACCATTGCCCTTCGTGCTATTATGTAATTAACAGGACGGGGAATGGGGGTAAAAAAGGTGTGTGTGTGTGTGGGGGGGGTATCAGTGAAATAAATGGGCATCCAATTGGAATGGGGGTATCCTCTCTATAGACCACTTTGGGTATAATTCATAAAAGTTAACGGCTATGCTTTCTTCCGATTTGCTCACTTACGTTCGAGATCGAATTGACATTTTTTTCTCTACACGTCTTTTTAAGAGTTGAATTATGTCTTTACAATCTGTAATGTTCATATGAATTTTTACAGCAAAGTCGTCAGAAAATCAAGCACTCGTGACTTCGAGCACTGGGTCTAGTTCTGAGCCATGCGCCGCTGTTGTGTCCTTGGTGAAAGGCGCAGCGTTTTTTCTTTTACCTCTGTCTCTCCCTTTTCGTCTCCCCTCCTCCCCTCTTTCTTACTGTTCCAATGACACACCTAAAGCTTTTGAAAGTCTAAAATGAGACAGGAAAGCCATCCATAACTTCGGACAAAGCGACAATCCTAGTAGGTGGTCAGCTGAGTAGACCACTAGTTTAGATCCATCACTGGACACTGGTCAAATCCCTGGGGGTGGAGTGTCCTCGGGCACTCGGTGAGCTGCAGCGGAGGGGGAGGGGGAGTTGGTCAGCAGCCTAGGGGATGATGGTCAGCTGGCGCTGAGTTGAGCTGCTGCTGCTGCTGCTACTGCTGATGGTGGTGGTGGTGGTGGTGGTGGAGGTTGTAGGTTCTCTGTTGTAAAGAGAAGGTTGTTACGATAGGAATGAATACACTCAGGTAACTCCACACTAGACAACATAACAATGAAAGGGAGGGGGGCGAGGGATCTTCAATATAGTCCAGAGACGAGAGAGAGAGAGAGAGAGAGAGAGAGAGAGAGAGAGAGAGAGAGAGAGAGAGAGAGAGAGAGAGAGAGAGAGAGAGAGAGAGAGAGATTTTGGCTGCAAAGATACAGAAAATACAATTGAAATTATTTAAGCAATGTAGAAATTTTACATTGAAAATTAGTTTTGAGTGTCGCATGATCTATTAGAATTTTAAATATAGAGAAACAGATTATCGAAGAAAATACAAGGTTCAATTAGGTTTTATACATTCATAACTTTCAAATGCATTTCCAGATTTCCCTTGGTTTAGTCTAAAAGATAAAGAGGGAAATTTGAAACAGTTGGAGGATGTTGAACTGGACGGGAGGAGGTGAGAGATGTTAAAACCCAGGAGGATAAACAAGAGGTGGAAATAGAGATAGACTGGTGGATGGAAGCGGGGAAACAACCTGGAAAAACAAGAAATCATCTCTGAAAAGTTTTGTCCGATTTTTACCCGTTCATACCAGGATGATCTTAGGCTATTAATATGATTATCGGACATTGAGAAAAAAAATTGTTCCCATGCCGGGAATCGAACCCGGGCCGCCTGGGTGAAAGCCAGGAATCCTAACCACTAGACCACATGGGACTTGATTTAGACTAAGTATTGTAATATTACTATGTCAATCTCTCTCTTTTTCTCTCTTAAGTGTCTCTTGGCTTACGATGGTTATACAAATATAGGCCAGTTAGTGGAGAGTTGGTAGTGCACGCTAGTAGTGGAGAGTTTCTTTGCGAAGTGAGTGCTGAGACCAGAGTACTATATATACAATTAGTCCGTATAGTACTGTGATGTTTGAAGAAGCTCATGCACTGGAGTAGGAGAGTAGCATCTCAATTGGCTTGGCTTCGTATACTGACTTTAGCTATCACTTTGCATTAGGTTAGATAGTGGATGATAAAAAAGTAAAAGAAAAAGAAAAAAAAAGTAAAAAAGAAATAAGGACACTGAACTTGCATAGACAGGACGAAAAGGTGTGTCTATGAGGGTAAGTGAACCTGGGCCGCGTGGGTGAAAGTCCAGAATCCTAACCACTCGACCACCTGAGACTCTTTTTTGGGACCAACTAAAGAAAGAAAAATAAATAAAATAAAGTAAAAAAAAGGAAAGATGTTAGACGTCCAAATTATATGGCAAGTAGTGCTAGTAGTAGTAGTAGTAGTAGTAGTAGTAGTAGTAGTAGTAGTAGTAGTAGTAGTAGTAGTAGTAGTAGTAGTAGTAGTAGTAGTAGTAGCAGCAGTAGTAGAAGTAGTAGTAGTAGTAGTAGTAGTAGTAGTAGTAGTAGTAGTAGTAGTAGTAGTAGTAGTAGCAGCAGCAGCAGCAGCAGCAGCAGCAGTAGTAGTAGTAGTAGTAGTAGTAGTAGTAGTAGTAGTAGTAGTAGTAGTAGTAGTAGTGGTAGTAGTAGTAGTAGTAGTAGTAGTAGTAGTAGTAGTAGTAGTAGTAGTAGTAGTAGTAGTAGTAGTAGTAGTAGTAGTAGTAGTAGTAGTAGTAGTAGTAGTAGTAGTAGTAGTAGTAGTAGTAGTAGTAGTAGTAGTAGTAGTAGTAGTAGTAGTAGTAGTATAAGTAGTAGTAGTAGTGGTAGTAGTAGTAGTAGTCGTAGTAGTAGTAGTAGTAGTAGAAGTAGCAGTAGTAGTAGTGGTGGTAGTTGTGGTAGTAGTGGTAGTAGTAGTGGTAGTAGTAGTAGTAGTAGTAGTAGTAGTAGTAGTAGTAGTAGTAGTAGTAGTAGTAGTAGTAGTAGTAGTTGTTGTTGTAGTAGTGGTAGTAGCTATAGTGATAGTAGTACTAAGAATATTTTCATGCGGGTAATAGAACCTAAGCCACGTTGGTGAATATCCGATATTCTAAACACTACACTACTTAAGACTTCTGGCCTTGTTTTCATAGAATATTATATGTCAAAAAAAAACACTAAATAAATAAATAAATAAAAACAAAAGTGATCTTCAGTATGTGATTAGTATTGGCTCGGTGTCCTGGTGGAGAGGAGAAGCCTCTCTGAATTGTGGGTAGAGATTATCATCACTCGCTTGGCATCACGTGAGTTAAGCAGCTTATTATCTGTTTTATTTGATTGTTGTGACCTGCAAGTAGTTTAATTTATCGACTCGGCATGAAAGATAAGAGAGTTTGCGAGGGCAGGACCCAAGGTTTGGTTGTTAGCCTGACGGGGAGCGGTAAGCGACGGGCTCGGGGCTTCCTAATCTCTCTTTGTCTCTCTCTCTCTCTCTTTCTCTCTCTCCCTCTCTCTCTCCCTATTTCTCTGTCTCTCTCTATCCTCTTTCTCTCCCACTCTCTCTCCCTCTATCTCTCCCTCCTATCTCTCGCTATCTCTGTCTATCTCTGTCTATCTCTCTCTCCCTCTCTCTCTCCCACTTTCTCCCTCCCTCTCTCTCCCCTATCTCTCTCTATCTCTCTCTATAAATCTCTCTCTATCTCTCTCTGACTCTCTCTCTATCTCCCTCTCTCTCCCTCTTTCTCCCTATCTCTCTTTATCTCTCTCCATCTCTCTCTCTTTGTCTCTATCTCTATCTCTCTCTTTCCCTCTCTCTCTCTCTCTCTCTCTCTCTCTCTCTCTCTCTTCCCCCTCTCTTTCTCTCCCTGTCTCTCCCTATCTCTCTCTAACTCTCTCTCTATCTCCCTTTCTATATATTTCTCTTTGTCTCTATCTCTATCTCTCTCTTTCCCCCCCTCTCTCTCTCTCCCTATCTCTCTCTATCTCTCTTCCTCTCTCTCTCCCACTCTCTCCCTCTCTCTCTCCCTATCTCTCTCGCTATCTCTGTCTATATATCTCTCTCTCTCTCTATCTCTACGTGATTGCGTCATAGGTTATCGCGGTGTTGATTGCAAGGTTCGGTATTCGTATGGATATATCTCCGTGTCACGTGATGCTTAGAGCCAATCACACTGAAGTTTGAACCTCGGTTTAGTGACAGGTTAGACAAGTGGACTGAGATGTCAACTCGAGTATAAAAAAAAAATGAATGGCAACATGGCACTGATTTCAGAATAATTATTCTTCATTAAATTTAATTGTCGCCTGTCGTTTTTGAAGATTGCAATTTGTTGTTCGGTGAGACATGTTTTTGTCGGCCGTTTCTCATTAGACAGAAACTATTGTGTCACTGGGGTGGACGGCACTCTGGTGTATCCGGATCGACACGGTTCTTTCCCCGTGCAAACACTATATCTGCCTACCAAGGAATTGTGAGTACTGGCTCTTCTCGAGGATTCTACCAGTGGTAAGCGCTTGTTTCATAGCGCCAGATATGATGCTAGACCAGCTTATTGGTGATGGGTACAATCAGACAGACTGTTGCTAGACCAGCTTATTGGTGATGGGTACAATCAGACTGTCTGTTGCTAGACCAGCTTATTGGTTATGGGTACAATCAGACTGTCTGTTGCTAGACCAGCTTATTGGTGATGGGTACAATCAGACTGTCTGTTGCTAGACCAGCTTATTGGTTATGGGTACAATCAGACAGTCTGATGCTAGACCAGCTTATTGGTTATGGGTACAATCAGACAGACTGTTGCTAGACCAGCTTATTGGTTATGGGTACAATCAGACAGACTGTTGCTAGACCAGCTTATTAGTTATGGGTACAATCAGACAGACTGTTGCTAGACCAGCTTATTGGTTATGGGTACAATCAGACAGTCTGATGCTAGACCAGCTTATTGGTGATGGGTACAATCAGACAGTCTGATGCTAGACCAGCTTATTGGTGATGGGTACAATCAGACAGTCTGATGCTAGACCAGCTTATTGGTGATGGGTACAATCAGACTGTTGCTCGAATCCAAATCGTATCTGTAAGTTTAGACCGGTTCTCGAATCCGACTCACCACGGTACTGTAAATATCGACGTTATATCCAGCTCTCGAATATCTCGGTGCGGAATGGTTGCTAGCGATTAATTTGAACCGATACGATTATTACCCAAACCGAGCTAGATTAGTTGTATCGAAAAGGCAAACAAGTTAGCACAGACTCCAACTGAGATTCTTCGGAATGTGTTGATAAAAACTGCCGATATCAATAACGATGTTAGTTTTGCTGTCGACTCGTCTGTTTTCCACTTTCCGTGCTTTTACACTTTCAATACAACTTGCCTAATAATACTTTTTTCACTATTATTGATTCTAGATATTTGGGGACATTTTAAAAGGCATATTTCTTTTTCAACGCCCGTCTCACTAAGTGCTTAGGTTTGTTTCCTCTTTTTTTTTTTTTTTTTTTTTTTTTTTTCAAATTTTCGATTTTAATTGGCTGAAACCGTAAATAATGAAATTAAAGAAAACCAACTTTATGCTTTTGGGAAAGAGATGGTACGTTAGAAGTGTTTGGAAAAATCATATATCATTTAGGGTACGAGGGTGGCTGTTTGAGAAGTAAAAGTAGAAGAATATAAGAACTAAAAGAAATATTTTAGTGGGAAAAAAGGAGATAGGATGGGGGTATCGACTTGTTAGAGACTAAATAAAACCTTCCAGCCCACCGAGTTGTAATAAGTCTGCTGTGTAGAGGTAACCATCCTGGGAATCGAATTGTTGAAGACTAAATAAAACCATCCAACCCAGCGAGTTGTAATAAGTCTGCTGCTGTGTAGAGGTAACCATCCTGGGAATTGAATTGTTGAAGACTAAATAAAACCTTCCAGCCCAGCGAGTTGTAATAACTCTGCTGTGTAGAGGTAACCATCCTGGGAATCAAATCCAGGCCAACTATGTGAAAATCAGAAATTTTAACCACGTGAGGTTTGGTCTGGATGGAATTTTACATTTCAAAACATCAATTATAATGTAGGCGCATTTGGATTACATCGTCCTAAGTATTCTTCTGTTTATATTATCTTACTTGTTTATTTGTTGTTCGATATAGCTCTTGCACAAAGAGGTGTTTTCAGGCCTTTTTGCATGATTATCAGACTATGTCAGGCAAGAGGAAAATAAAAAAAAAGGTATGGCCATGACCTTGACGTCAGGCAGTGTGTGGCCCGAACCCGAGAAGAAGGTCCTTGCAGATATCAGGGCGGCAGCTCTAATCCCACAGCCACCTCATACCAGTAGACCTGCAGAAGGTCCTTGCAGATATCAGGGCGGCAGCTCTAATCCCACAGCCACCTCATACCAGTAGACCTGCAGAAGGTCCTTGCAGATATCAGGGCGGCAGCTCTAATCCCACAGCCACCTCATACCAGTAGACCTGCAGAAGGTCCTTGCAGATATCAGGGCGGCAGCTCTAATCCCACAGCCACCTCATACCAGTAGACCTGCAGAAGGTCCTTGCAGATATCAGGGCGGCAGCTCTAATCCCACAGCCACCTCATACCAGTAGACCTGCAGAAGGTCCTTGCAGATATCAGGGCGGCAGCTCTAATCCCACAGCCACCTCATACCAGTAGACCTGCAGAAGGTCCTTGCAGATATCAGGGCGGCAGCTCTAATCCCACAGCCACCTCATACCAGTAGACCTGCAGAAGGTCCTTGCAGATATCAGGGCGGCAGCTCTAATCCCACAGCCACCTCATACCAGTAGACCTGCAGAAAGATGAAGCTCACAGTTTGTCTCATGAGTGGAATCTTTGGGTGATAAACTAATCTGGCAAAACCTATGAAGGACAACAAATTATACAATAACAATTTGTTTGCCTCTTTTTTCTTTTCTTTTCTGTTTTTTTTTTTTTTTGTTCGTTATGTTAGATCAAGATGATTAACTTGGTGACCGCATGGTGACCAGCCTGGTGACCCGCCTGGTCTCAAGTCTTGTAATGATTGACCATCGCCGACTCAACACAGCACGCCGTCAGGTGGAGAAGGTGGCGCCTAATCAACAAGACCCTGACCTGTTTGTAAGTTTGACTCGAGGTAAAAACAAAATTGATATCATTTTGATCAGGTAGGTATACCAAAAAAAAAAAAAACAAAACAAAAAAATGAGAAATTAGCAAAAAATAAATAAAATAAATCTAAACCCATTTTAGGGCTGGTCAAATGTGCATAGTGACTTCTCTCGGCTTTTTTTTATATTTTACTTTTTTGTTTTTCTTTGCATTTTGTTTGTATAATGAGACTGGTTTCATTTAGCCGCGTCTGGTATGTACAGTGTGATTAAAAAAAAGAAAAGAAAAAGAAATTGTTCCCATGCCGGGAATCGAACCCGGGCCGCCTGGGTGAAAGCCAGGAATCCTAACCACTAGACCACATGGGACTTTTAAGGAATCTGATTTATTATATATTACTAACTGTATTTCATTTAATGCAACTCTTATTGTTGAGTAGAGACACTTAAAATAATGTCGCGTGCATTTAGGGCAGTAGGGCGTTTAAAGTGGTACTTTCCCCTGAACCATTAACTACACGCACACTTTTGCATTACTTCATCTGTGTGGTCTTTAATGAATTTTTTTTTTTTAATTGCGGTGTTTTAATTTTTTTTTTTTCAAATATTCAAACATTTTTCTTCCTTTTGTTAACGTTATACAAACAGCTTCATATTTGCACAAAGTCTCAATCAAATACTGTTGATATGACTGAATGATTTTGTTTCTAGTTTGGCCAGCTATCTCCACAGTCCTGGTTATCTAGTGGTCCAAGCTTCCAGCTTGAACTGCTGCTGCTTAGCGTCCTGTTTAGGGATAAAAATTGAATTTGACTTAACCTTTTTTTTAGTTTCATGAAATGAGTAAAGAACTAAATTTTGGAATGTGCTGCAAGAAAATATACGGTAAAATAGAGTAGGGGACAAAGTGAAGCGGGTGGTATTGTAGCTGGCATCACTCAATTTGAAATCAATAGGTCATCTGGATGGGTTCAAGACCTCTTTAACAATGGCGTGACCGACAGGAAGTTAGCCAGTTTATTTTATTTTTTTTCTTATTTTGTGATTATTTTTGTTCAATTCGTGCGTGAGGTTTTTAGTTGTCTGTGTTTTGACAGAAAATATTGTCACTGGAATCTGATCTTTTTTGCTTATGGGAGAATTTTATATCATGAGCTTTTCACTTCCATTCTCGACTTTGCTTTTTCAAACTGTGTTACACAAGACATTCATCTTCAATGAGCGTGTTTGTGTATCGAGACTGTTTGTAATTAAAAAAAAATCTTCTACTTTGGAACAGCCAAACACAATGTGTCGATGTCTTTTAGAAATGACATCCCTCCAAAAATGTTTGATTGTGTGTTTTTTTTTACCGGTGTGAAAGTCAATCTAGAAACTTGATCCTAATAGACCGTCACCAAGGGGAAAGGGGAGGAAAGTGTTTGGAGAGTGAGTGGTTTTCAGAGTTGTTGAGAGCACCAGATGGTCAACTTAGGAACGGTCGGAAGAGAGAAAGCTGGGGGAGTAAAGAAAAGGGAGGAGGGGGGGAGGGGAGGGAGGGAGATATTATTTATATATTTCTCTCTTTCTCTCTTTCAGAGAGAGAGAGAGAGAGAAGAGACAGACAGACACACAGAGAAAGAATCATATACTGTAATTGTGTAGGATGAAATAACTAAAAAAAAAAGAAAGAAAAAAAAGGAAAAGTGTGTGGGAGAAAGAGAGAGAGAGAGAGAGAGAGAGAGAGAGAGAGAGAGAGAGAGAGTCAGAGAGAGAGGGAAGGAGGGAATAAGAAGATAACGAGAGAGAGAGAGAGAGAGAGAGAGAGAGAGAGAGAGAGAGAGAGAGAGAGAGAGAGAGAGAGAGAGAGTATTTGTGTTTCTACATGTATATATCTTCATAGCTAAACCAGCACAGAATGCTGATGTGTAGCGAGTAACAGTAAGAGTGTCAGGACATCAATACAAGTTTGTATCGAACTGTCCCAGGTGTTACTCCACACTCGCACAAGTTACTCACCTCTGGTAAACTAAGTCATTCGCTACAGCCACTGTGTGTATGTGTGATCGATTGGACATTGATTGAAGAGCTGTTAAAGTTGGGCCAGCTGCCACAAGGAGATGGGAAAACATTCCTGCTTCTGCCCCGTCACGGCTTGAGCAAGAAGTGGTCACAGCAGTTAGAGCGCGGAGTTGAGAGATTAGGGACCGTGACTCGGTTAGCGAGAACTATCCGCGGGGTTCGAATCTAGTAGATGCGGTGCCACCAGATATCAGTGTGGGCGCTTTACTACTAGACTGGTCGGAGGCCGATCAGTTGTGTTGCATGCTCTGTCTCTCTGTCTCTCTCTATCTCTGTCTTTCTCTCTCTCTGTCTCTCTGTCTCTGTCTCTCTCTCTCTGTCTCTCTGTCTCTGTCTCTCGCTCTGTCTTTGTCTTTCTCTCTCTCTGTCTCTGTCTCTGTCTCTGTCTCTTTCTTTCCCTCTCTTTTTCTCTCTCACTCTATCTCTCTCTCTCTCTGTCTATCTCTATCTCTCTTTTTCTCTCTCAATCTCTCATTTTTTCTCTCTCTGTCTCTCTCTTCTATGTCTCTCTTGCTCACTCTTCTCTCTGTCTCTCTCTGTGTCTCTTTTGCTCACTCTTCTCTCTCTCTCTATGAGTTTCTCTTTTTTTCTTACTGTCTCTCTCTCTCTCTCTCTCTCTCTCTCTCTCTCTCTCTCTCTCTCTCTCTCTCTCTCTCTCCCCCCCCCCTCCCCGCTCCTCCACCCCCTATAAAGTTCACTCAAATTGATTCCTACAGAAGACCGGACCCTCTTAGCGCTATGTTGTTTTTTTCACTGCACATTGACATCCCGTATTATGAGGGTCACGTATGTTGAGTCAATGGTGGAGTTATGACAGCTGCCTGCTACCGGAGACCTCTGCTAATTGTCGTCTGCTGCAGTATTGCATGTGTGTAGCAGTGTGTGTGAGAGTGACAGTTTGTGTACCACTTTGTAGGGGAAGGGAGGGGTGGAGGATGTGAAATAATAACTGTGACTTAATTAGTGTAGGCAGGCGAGGTGTGTGTGTGTGTGTGTGTGTGTGTGTGACGGTTTGGTTGGGGTCATTATAGTAATGGCTTGCAGAATACTAGAAACATTAGCGCCCGGTAAATAAGGCATGGTATAATACTGAGTGAATGGGAGGTATTGTTTATACCGGCATATTGAAAGAGAGAGAGAGAGAGAGAGAGAGAGAGAGAGAGAGAGAGAGAGAGAGAGAGACAGACAGACAGACAGACAGACAGACAGACAGACAGACAGACAGACAGACACAAAGAGAGAGAAACAGAGACAGACAAACAGACAAAGAAAGAGAAAGTTGGGGGAGCGGAGAGGGGAGGAGACAGGGTGACAGAGAGAGGAAAGGACAGAGCGCTCTAAGCTTGGAGAAATCTCGAGATAAGAGGATGGGGGAAAGACGGAAGTAGAAAGAGACAGAGAGTGGGGAGGGGTCAATGATTAGAAACGGAATCCTCATGACGTTAGAGTGTCTGGCTGTTACTAAAGGGCCTCATCGTATCTACCCGGTCATGAACGTTCAGCTCAATGGTCCTCTGATTGATACCCGCTCGTTGATTAAGAGAGTTGAACCATTACTGTTGAGAATAACTCACATCTCTGTCTTCGATACTCACACCTTGGAGTCTACACGTGCATGTCGTGTGACAGTCTTTCACGTGACGACTGGCAGTATGAGCTGTTAGGCCAAACCACTGTCAATGGCAAACCGAAAACCTGTCTGGGCCAGTACCGTGGCACCAGCTGTCAAACCTTCAGCAACGTCAGAAAGTTTTCACCACGTCAGTTCATGTAGCACAATGTAGCACCATAGCAGCACCATAGCAGCACCATGTAGCACCATGTAGCACCATGTACACACCATGATTCTGTGATCAACTTCAAGTTTACCGAAGGTGAGTCCTGCGGTAATTCTGGCCAATCTCAGTTTCGACATATCTGGGATTACATGAGTGAAACCTAATTGGGGGGAAGAAAAGCGAGATAAGGATAATTTAGTTTTAAAGCTATTCTTGCAATATGAACCCCCTCCCCCTCCCCTCCCTCTCCGCGCCGCAGTCCAATACCTCACCTCACAAAAATTCCCTAAGTAGATGTGGACTCAACTAAAGACGGGCATCCGCAGCCACAAGTCGGAGAGCTCAGCGCATGCCACTCGTAAAGTTTGTTTACATCATTTGCCTGTGTAGTGAGACGGCAAGTTATTGTGTTAGTGGGTGAGGGGCGGGTAAAAAAAGGTGTGAAAGAAACTATGGTTTAACGTTGAGAGATGTGACCAAAACAACGTGAGAACCAGGCAAGGCTGAGACAAGTATCAGGCTTGGTACTAGCTTACACTAAAACCGTCAAGCTTTGTTTCCATGTTCTTGTCTCCTAAGTCTGTTTAAACTCTTTTGGTGGAGCAAAATAGTAATAGTAAATGTCAAAAGGCAAGGGGAATAATCTAGGGCTAGAAGTCTTTGTCTGGCTCTGGTACTATCATGTGTTTGGCATCTCATAGAACAGATTTCTATCGTGTGTTTGCTAGTAATGGACATAGTGACTTAGGAGACATAGTGAACAATTGAGGAGCTGGGTGCCATGAGTCATGCGGATTTTGTAGAGTGACCAGTGGATATAGAGTGACGGTCAGTTCAGTGACGCCTCGCCTGATGGTCAGTTCTGTAACTTTAGTTTGTCAGTTCCGTAACTCTAGTGAAGCATTTGATCACCTTTGACACGCCTGGCTCCTCCACTGATTGCGATTACCAGGTCAAAGTAAATATTTTCCCCATGGCATACGTAACCATTTTTCTGTTTGTAGAAATACCGAGTGGCCAATTTAGTGCAATGCTTCAATGATTTGTTGTGATTAATAGCTCAATGTTGGCTTTAGATAAGAGAAACCAATGTTGGAATTATAATAGTATTGTCGTTGTCGATGTGAGGGTTGTAATTATTTTCACTGCTATTAATGGAGAGTCATTGACTGTTCATAAATTTAAAGACTTTTTTCAGCTCTTGAGTTAAGCACTTCATCATATCACACAATTGATGGCTAAAAAGCCACTCCAAACCACACCACACTCTCCTTAAGGGCTATAGAACAACTCTAAACCATACAACACCCTTCTTGATGGCTATAGAACCATTCCATATCACACCAAACCACACCACACTCTTCTTGATGGCTATAGAGCCACTCCAAACCATATAACACCCTTCTTGGTGGCTATAGAACCATTCCATATTACACCAAACCAAACTACACCCTTTTTGATGGCTACAGAGCCACTCCAAACCACATCACACTCTCCTTGATGGCTACAGAACCACTCCAAACCATGTAATACTTATCTTGATGGCTATACAACCATTCCATATCATATCCTACCAAACCATACCATAATCTTCTTGATTGCTATCGAACCATCCATATCACATCAAACCACACCATACTCTCTTCGATGGCTATGAATCATTCCATACTTCATCACACCACACACTACTAAATGGCTCTAAACCCACTCCACATCACAGCACACTGCTTTTGCTGGCTTTAGCACCACGCCACACTATATTCTCCTTGATAGCACTACATCACACTCTTCTTGCTTCTATAGCACCAGACTACACCACACTCCCTTTGCTAGCTATGGCACCTCTTCACACCAAATCACACCCTTCTCGCTGCCTATAGCGCCAGAACACACCATACTCCCTCTGATGGATATAGCACCACCTCATACTCAATCACACTCTTCCCGCTGACTATAGCGTCAGAACACACCATACTCCCTCTGATGGCTATAGCACCACCTCATACTCAATCACACTCTTCTCGCTGCCTATAGCACCAGAACACACCATACTCCCTCTGATGGCTATAGCACCACCTCATACTCAATCACACTCTTCTCGCTGCCTATAGCACCAGAACACACCATACTCCCTTTGATGGCTATAGCACCACCTCATACTCAATCACACTCTTCTCGCTGCCTATAGCACCAGAACACACCATACTCCCTCTGATGGATATAGCACCACCTCATACTCAATCACACTCTTCTCGCTGCCTATAGCACCAGAACACACCATACTCCCTCTGATGGATATAGCACCACCTCATACTCAATCACACTCTTCTCGCTGCCTATAGCACCAGAACACACCATACTCCCTTTGATGGCTATAGCACCACCTCATACTCAATCACACTCTTCTCGCTGCCTATAGCACCAGAACACACCATACTCCCTTTGATGGCTATAGCACCACCTCATACTCAATCACACTCTTCTCGCTGCCTATAGCACCAGAACACACCATACTCCCTTTGATGGCTATAGCACCACCTCATACTCAATCACACTCTTCTCGCTGCCTATAGCGCCAGAACACACCATACTCCCTCTGATGGCTATAGCACCAGTTCATACCAAATCACACTCTTCTCGCTGCCGATTGCGCCAGAACATACCATACTCCCTCTGATGGCTATAGCACCTCCTCATACTCAATCAAACTCTTCTCGCTGCCTATAGCGCCAGAACACACCATACTCCCTCTGATGGCTAAAGCACCACCTCATACCCAATCAAACTCTTCTCGCTGCCTGTAGCGTCAGAACACACCATGCTCCCTCTGATGGCTATAGCACCACAACAAACCATACCACACCACACTTGCCTTGCTGTCTAAAGCACCACACCACACCACAGCAACTCGCTTTGCAGGGTATAGCACCAAAGCACACCACACCACACACGACTTGCTGGCTGTAGCACCACAGCACAGTCTCCTTGATGGTTTTAGCACCGCACCATAGCACACTCGACTTGCTGGCTATAGCACCACAGCACAGTCTCCTTGATGGCTTTAGCACCATACCACAGCACACTCGACTTGCTGGCTGTAGCACCACAGCACAGTCACCTTGATGGCTTTAGCACCACACCACAGCACACTCGACTTGCTGGCTGTAGCACCACAACACACTCTTCTTGCTGCCTATAGCACCACTGAAACCACACCACAACACACTCTTCTCTCGACCGAGATATTTCTGGCGCAGCCACATCTCGATATCGTTTATAAACACAGATAAGACATAATAGGGTATCGAATAAAAAAAACATTTGTAATCGTCCTAACACAGCTAGGTAAGTCCGATTCCAGTTAGCAGCCCAAGGTACTGATCTCAAAATAGTCTTCCTTTATCTTGGTCAAACATCCATGATGAGAGTATATATATATTTTTTAAAGCCGCTGTAGGTTTTAGCAGCTATCTCAAGCCTCGCGTGATCTCATCAAGTCAGCGAGAGGATTATTTCCCAGGCATGTGTTTTTTAAACGCTTATCGTCTGCCTCTCTGGGTGTGACGTCATTTTTCTGTGGCCCGGTTTAAACTTCGACCTTCGAATCTGTTGGACAAAAACTTCAAAAGGCGGGGCCGGGCGGGGAAAGGGGGGAGAGGGTTGAAGGTTAACAGACAGAGAAAGGGAGAGAAAGAGATTGAGGATAAAAAAATAGAAAGAGAGAAAGAAAAACAGTAAGCGAGAGGAATAGATCGATAGATAGAGAGAAAGCCAGAGAAAGCAGGAGAGAGTGAGAGAAAGGGTATGTGTGTGTGAGAGAGAGAGTGAGAGAGAGAGAGAGAGATAATTCATACAATCCACCATCATAACTATTTGTTCTATTCATCATCGAATTTTCCCCTAAAATTGTATGTGAAAACATGCCCCTAGTTCTAGATCTATTTGGGTTTGTTTTTTTGTTGTTTTTTTTTTATAAAATTTGGTAGTGCATTTATATTAAACCGAGCTACCTCTCTCTCTCTCTCTCTCTCTCTCTCTCTCTCTCTCTCTCTCTCTCTCTCTCTCTCTCTCACTCTCTCTCTATCTATCTATCTATCTAGCTCTCTTCTTCTCTCTCTCTATCTCTCCCCATCTCTCCCTCTCTCTCTCCCCCTTTTCTATCCCTCTCTCCTTCCATCTCTCCCTCCCTCTCACTCCTCCTCTCCCTTTCTCTCCCTCTCTTTCTCTCTCCCTGTAGCTATTGATTGATATCTCTGGCCCCCTGAACCTTTTACTGTACAGTTAGGTCTTTTGCTCTACTCTCAAGATAGTTCAGCACTTTATGGTCCCTCTGGATTTCCACTCTCTCTATCTCTCTCTTTCTCTCTATCGCTCTATCTCTCTCTCTATTTCTCTCTCCCTGTAGCTATTGATTGATATCTCTGGCCCCCTGAACCTTTTACTGTACAGTTAGGTCTTTTGCTCTACTCTCAAGATAGTTCAGCACTTTATGGTCCGTCTGGATTTCCTCTCTCTCTCTCTCTCTCTCTCTCTCTCTCTCTCTCTCTCTCTCTCTCTCTCTCTCTCTCTCTCTCTCTCTTATTCTCTCTTTCACTCCCCTCTCTCTCAAGATAGTTCAACACTTTATGGTCCCTTGGATTTCCAAACCCCCCCCACTCTCTCTCTCTCTCTCTCTCTCTCTCTCTCTCCCTTTCCATCTTTCTCCTTCTTTGCCCTTCTTCGTCCTTGTCTTTTTTTCCCTCTTTTTCCCACTCTATCTTTAGTGCCCTTGTCTTTTTTCTTCCATTTTCTCCGCCATTGTTTTCTTTTCTCGATTATTTTTTTCCCTTCTCTCTCTTTCTCTCTCACTCTCTCTCTCTCTTACCCCTCTCTCTCTCTCTCTCTCTCTCTCTCTCTCTCTTCCTTTGCTTCTCTCTCTCTCTCTCTTCCTCAACCTTTCAATTCCCTTCTAAATATCCCATTTCTTTCTCCCCCTCTCCTTCTTCTGTTGTCTCTTCATCTCTCTCTTAATTCTCTCCCTCCTTCTTCCCACCTTTCTCTTCTCTCTCTCTCTCTCTCTCTCTCTCTCTCTCTCTCTCTCTCTCTCCTGCTCTTTACGTTTCTCTCTTTCTTTTGTTTTCTTTATCACTTTCTTTTCTCCATCACTCTTTGTCTATAAAACTATCTAGATGTCTATAACCGTATAACATTCGATGTTTTCGTATATCTTTATATAATGTGTCTTTCTATCTATCCATCGATCTCTTTTTTTTCCTGGGTTAACCCTTCCTCAGTTGTCCACATCTCACTCCCTTTCTCAACACTATAACACTTCCTCTATTTTTTTTTCGCTTTCTTTTCCTTCTTTATCTCCCCCATCAAAGGTCAGGACAGCAGTACCACTATCAACCCATCAGACGTCATACAACTGCCCTACTTCCGCTTCCGTCTTCACATCCTCCCGCCACCCCCACACCCCTCCCCAACCTCCCCGCCATTAAGGCTCCCTACCCCCTTCCCACCCTACCCGCATCTCTTTTTGTTTTCCCTTCCCCTCCTTCCCTCCAAGCCAAACAAGCCAGGACCCTCCCCTGTGTAGATCAGCCCTGACCAGTTTTATTGACCCTCCCAGCCTACACTCTCCTTTGTCCGACCTGCCACTTCTGGTATCTATTAATTTTTGGAAACAAAAGCTCCGAGAGTTTTTGTTATTTTCTCGTCCCCTAAGTGACTCTAACAGATAATAGAAGGAAGATGCTGGGGTTAGTGGCGGGTCATGCATCTTCTGTTTATCATACAAGATTGAACTTGTGCAATCGAAATGAAAAAAAAAAATCATTATTTTGAAGAGATTTGCTCAGGGTTGCTGAAGCAAATTTCACAATCAGGTCTGAAATTATAACAAAATTATGCAGCTACTTCGCTCGAGTTAGCCACGATTTACTGTGAGCTCGTGACTTTTGTGAGATCAAGAGTTTTGCGTGCTTTACTGTTAGTCTGTGACAGAAAGCACTTCCCAACTCGCGATAGGGGAAAGTAAAGAGAAAAAATAGTTTAAAAAAAAAAAAAATAAAACAAAAAGCATGCAAAATTAATGAACTATCGTCCATAGCAAATTGTTGAAGCATGTTCATTCCTAATCTGCGACTTCCTCTATGAGTGTTTGTGGGTAAGGATGTTCAACTCTATTGACCTAATTATGTAATATTGGTAGCGGATACAAAATATATAGCGGTCGCTAGTTTGGACGGGTGGCAACTGGGCTAACCCATTTATGTAATATATATCATATCATATAACGGTCTGTAGTTCTGGAGCTACACAGATCTCACATGATCTAGGTGTGTAGCATGGTAATTGTTCTACTGTGTAACAGAATTAATTCAGCATGACTTAACATGACTGGTCTGAGTTGGAGATGTTAAAGCTGATGAGGGCTAAGTGGAACATTCAGTTTGGTTTTTTGTTTTCTATTGAACTTTGGTAGGTCAAAGACTGAAGTGTTTTTCGTCATTGTATTGTTTTGGGCACTGAGAACTCTTGTGGTCGATACAATAATAAAAGGCAGAATAATGGATAGCGCAGATCAGTATGTGAGGAAAATTAAAGTGGAACGTGACACCGCTAGATGATTAAGTAGTGGAAAAGCCAGTTTTGTGGGTGAGGATTGAAGAGAGATTGCGAGGATAGAATGTTCTCACCGGAGCAGCAACATCTTAGACAGGTCAACTGGTCCAGTGATAGCGGACAGAACAAGCTACGATAGTAGGCTTTAAGAATAACCCCCCCCCCCCCCCAAAAAAAAAAAAAAAAGCACATTCTGATCAAACGAAAATGAATGCCTCCGGAGAAACTTTAACATCAGAAAGTCAGAGAAAAATAGAGAGAGAGAGAGAGAGAGAGAGAGAGAGAGAGAGAGAGAGAGAGAGAGAGAGAGAGAGAGAGAGAGAGAGAGAGAGAGAGAGAGAGAGAGAGAGAAACTTGTATACCTGGTCTTTATCTGTAACCAACAGCCCTTCTTCGAGGGTATATATAAATTTATTTCGTTTTTCAGAATAATTTAGAATCTAAAATTAGTTAAAGATTTTCATCAAACGAAAATCAGACGATTAGGAACCTTTTTTTTAAATTAAGTTTAAAAGGCATGCCATTCAAATATGAAAAAAGAAGTGTGTCGCGGTAAAAACCTAAACCGAGACTTGACCCAAAATCATGAGAGGATCAAGTGAAGACTGAGAGATGCTCGGGTCGCAACAGACCGAGGCTTCTGCCAGTGTGGAGCCGAGGAGACCTGACGTCACGACCAACCAAACACGGCGAGGGCAAGACGCTGTTCTGGCGAGAGATTGTTCCTCCAGCTGAAGCAGGTACTCATTCGCATCTAGGTGCCGTGAGCATGTGGACAGACCGGCAGCCTCCTGACACTGAGATTAACGCCCCACCTACTAAACCACCGACACCTATTCAAAGCGATGGGAAAGAGCAACTTAGCAAGTTTAGTTCTTGAATGAGTCGCTACAAAAGGTTCACTTGCGGGAGTTTGACAACTGGCCACACGGGTTTGTTTTGTTTTTGTTTTTTTTTACCTGGTCTTTCAGAAGCCCCTTTAGTTACATTATAGATTATGTCAATTCTGTTTCCTTGTTTAGGGAACCCTCTGGGAGTTTGATAACTGTGGCCACACGATTTTTTTTTTTTTACCTGGTCTTTAAGAAGCCCCTTTAGTTACATTATAGATTATGTCAATTGTTTCCTTGTTTAGGGCAGGAGGGGGGGGGGGGGCTGTTTTCTTTTCTTTTTTTGTTTGTTTGTTTGTTTGTTTACCTTTTCTTTTGGGTGATATAGCCTGCCCACAACACGTTGATCTCAGGTCTTTTTGCAAACTAAAACTCCAGCCGCGTCTGAAAGAGCGGAAATTGAAAAAATTAGGTCTTAAACTTACCTCACAACGATTTGGGACTCGAACCAGCGAAGAAGTCCCTGTACATATCAGGGTGGATGCTCTAACTCCACAGCCACCAGTGCTCGTGGTACATTAACATTCAATATTTTATTTGTGCTTTTATTATTTTGCATAGGTGGCAAAGTTTTTGAACATTCACCTAAAACTCAAAACTGTTAATGGCATTCATTACTTTGCTGTTCCAACGTTGACCATGGCTAGCGGCATGTGTTGCTATGTCTTCATATCTCTGAATAAACTTTGCCCATGTAGTTTGATGCCCGGCCTTGGTTTTTACCTAATTCACTCTCTTTCTCAGATCATCCACTCAGCTTGACAAAGCTCCTGACTTATTTCGCTTTTGTTGAGATTAAAAAGAAAACAAGTTTTGACAATACGTACTGAGGCACACAAGTCATTTTTAGACATAATGATGACAAGGCTTGAACCCTGGGTGGATTTTCTCTTTATAGCGAGTGCTACATCGTTAGACCACCGCCGTTTTGAGGTGTCAACATTACAGCTGGTCTTAGATCTTCTATTCTGTCTATTTGTCTCATTCTCTCTCTCTCTCTCTCTCTCTCTCTCTCTCTCTCTCTCTCTCTCTCTCTCTCTCTCTCTCTCTCTCTCTCTCGTTCTCCTGTCTCTTTCTTTCTGTTCTCTTTTCCTTCTCTCTCTCTCTCTTATCTATCTCATTCTCTTCTCTCTTTCTTTCTCTTCTCTTCTCTCTCTCTCTCTCTCTCTCTCTCTCTCTCTCTCTCTCTCTCTCTCTCTCTCTCTCTCTCTCTCTGGCGCTGTATGATAGTAAGTTTTTCTCTCTTTGATTTGCTGAGTCCATACCAGAGTGACCACTCATTCATGAGAATTGATATAAGCGATTTTAGTATTTATCATTACGATTATTATTTTCTCGATAACCGAATACTGCCGGATCGGTTAGCATCGATATGGTTACTGGAACCTCAGCTGGCGGTAAAACACACAGGAATCAACCAGTGACTTGTGGTCCAGGTAGAGAACCCACGCCTGAAGAATCTCAGACAGTCTGGTCTTTTGTTTATGAGTTCGATGACCTGGTTCCTTCATCGGTGTACTGCCTGACGGAGGCTGGTTAGAGAGTAAATAAAATTTTTAGACCCCCATCCTTTGTCCACCATCCATGGGCCAACTATCAATAGTGTTAATGGATTTAAACGTTTAAACAAAACTTTGGTATTTGTTTATTCTTATTATCTTGATTACTAAAATTTCTTGCTGGTTTTAGAATCGCAGATCGTTCTCTTTAAATCTCTCTTTCTCTGCATTGTTATTATGCTCTTCTCTCCCTCTTAATCTTTATCTGTCTTTTCATTGTCAGTCTCTTTCCCTTCTTCTCTCTTTCCCTTTATTCAGGGTCTTCTTCTCTGAGTCCTTCTCTCTTTCCCTCTATTCAGGGTCTTCTTCTCTGAGTCCTTCTCTCTTTCCCTCTCCTATTTTCTTTTCGCATAATGTGTACTTATCCTCTGTTATACTCGCATTCCCTTCCTTCCCCCTCCCCCCCCCCAACCTTTACCGTTATCCCCTCTAGTTAGACTTAAACCACTTAGGGGTGTGGGTAATCAATATATATAATATAGAGAGAGAACTACAATCAGAGTTGTATTGAAGAAGTTAGAGTTGTTCCCCTTTGTCTCCATTGATTTGTCCGACATCACTCTCTAGGAGCAGCTCAGTGGAAGACTCTGCTGGGAGCAGGAGGAGGAGGAGGAGAAGAAAAGTCTTACAGCTCTGCCTTACAGCACAACACGTGACCTCATGCTCTTCCGATTACAACCACATTTTTTTTTTGTTGTTGTTGTTGTTTTGTTCTTTCTGTTATTTTTTCCTCTCTGGTTCGTCCCATTTTCAACACTAGGCTTGTTGCAGAGTTTGAACTGTGTAACAATCATCAGTGGACAGAAAAAATTATCCTATTTCTCTCTCTCTCTCTCTCTCTCTCTCTCTCTCTCTCTCTCTCTCTCTCTCTCTCTCTCTCTCTCTCTCTCTCTCTTCCCCTTTAGATGCTCATATTACACGTTTGTTGTTGTTTGTCGCTTTCACCTGCGATGTGAGAATCTTGTCTGGATGCTTGGTGATATTTCCTGGTTCACTGTTTTACGCCTTGGGCTATGCTATATTTGCTGCAGACTCCATCATCTACAGAAATTACACAGTAGATTATGATAGCGATAAGTTTCTGGCTCTGAGCTTGCCCAGAGCTGTGCACCGAACAGAGTCAAATCTCTGGTGACCACGAGCTAGACTGTCCGCCCTGAGCCTTAGTGGACTATCGCGGAGAGGGGTTCAAAACAAGTAACAACTGACTTGGACACGGCAGATCCTTTATTGACGCTCTCTATAGCTCACTCTCTTCTGGGTTGTTTGGTACTATTCCTCACTCACTCTCTCTCTCTCTCTCTCTCTCTCTCTCTCTCTCTCTCTCTCTCTCTCTCTATCTATCTATCTATCTATCTATCTATCTCTATCTCTCTATCTATGTATCTCTCTCTCTCTCTATCTATCTATCTCTTTCTCTCTCTCTCTCTCTCTCTCTCTCTCTCTCTATATATATATATATATATATATATATATATATATATATCTGTCTCTCTTTCTCTATTAGTATAGAAAAATCAACCACAAACCTAGATCTAGCTCGAAACCGACAAAAAAGACGAAAGACGAGAAAACATAATAACAAATGGAAAGAACAGGGATCGAACCTGCGCCTCGATGCGGCATCCATCGCCTTGCCGAGACAAGACCAGGCACTTAACAACTGAGCTATCCACATCTACGAAAAAAAAGATGCTTCAAGAACCGTGACTTTCATGCTGGCTTGAATAGACTAAGAAGTTGTATCGCCAAGCATGATCAAGTCCATATTATTACAGGACATAAACAAACTAGCCTCTAATGGATCTTAGAAAGATGCACATTTGACTGAAAGACATAAATGAATATAGAAATAAAGACTGCTTTGACTGCTTTCTTTATTTCTATATTCTCTCTCTCTCTCTCTCTCTCTCTCTCTCTCTCTCTCTCTCTCTCTCTCTCTCTCTCTCTCTCTCTCTCTCTCTCTCTCTCTCTCTGGCGCTGCATGATAGTAACAAGCAAAACGAAAGACAGACAAAAAGCCCCAAGAACATTCTGGTATGGACGGGACTCGAACCGTTCTGACAGCCGCGGTCTAGCCGCACCAGTTGGGCGACACAGCGATGCTGACCAGGCCTGTATGTAGGTATGGAGTCTCATCTTATCTGCCCCGCCGTGCTGACAAAATAGTGACGTCAGAGGGGCCAAACTTCTGACCATGTGACTAGGACTGACCCCTGTCTCTAAAACAGTTTCTGAAGGAAGGATTATGAAGCTGCAAACATCACTTCCTCCTCGCCAGCATTTCACACTGGACAGCCTGTGAAGGCATAGCCATAGAACACAGTGAAATATTTTGTTGGTTTTCTCTATACATCAGCAATCGGTTCATAAGTTGTGGTCACCATCTCACCATATGCCAATTTCTCTGTCGCTCTCTCTATCTCTGTCTCTGTCCGCCTCTCTCTCTCTCTCTCTCTCTCTCTCTCTCTCTCTCTCTCTCTCTCTCTCTCGTTGATTCTCTCTCTCTCTGTCCTTCTGTCTTCCTTTCTCTGACTCACCCTTACTTTCTCTCTCTCTCTCGTTGATTCTCTCTCTCTCTATCTATATATATATATCTCTCTCTCTCTTTCTCTCTCTCTCTCTGTCCTTCTGTCTCCCTTTCTCTGACTCACCCTTACTTTCTCTCTCTCTCGTTGATTCTCTCTCTCTCTCTCTCTCTCTCTCTCTCTCTCTCTATCTATATCTCTCTCGCTCGCTCTCCCATCTTTCTGACTGTTCTCCTTTCCTCTGCATCTATACTTTATCTCTCCTTTTGTTATGCACGGCCTATTTCTCCGTCTCTCTCTCTCTCTCTCTCTCTCTCTCTCTCTCTCTCTCTCTCTCTCTCTCTCTCTCTCTCTCTCACCCGCTTAAGTTCTCTCACACTTAACCCCTATATTCAACGATCGTATTCACTTCTTTTTTTCCTTTCATCCCTCGGCCCCCCAGCTCCCCACCCTCCCTCTTACTTTCTTTGTTTCCGCTATTGTTGAGCTTCCGGCTGGCCGTGGGGATCTTCTTCTTTCGGTCGTTTCCCATCGACCGAGCCTGACTGTGTATGTGCCTGTGTGTGTGTGTTTGTGTGTGTGCCTGAGTTGGTCTAGATCACCAGATATAGATCTCCATCCCGAGTCTATATATCCACCACGCGCCAACTCAAACTAATCATTAACATCGGAAAAAAAAAGAACAAGAAGCGCGCTCTGCACGCTTGCAACTCTTAGAAACTCCTCACTGGTTCTCTCGACGGGCGTGAAGTGGTCGGGTTAGAATAATTGTGGAAACAGACGATTCCGTCAGTAATGATTGAATTTATTTTCTTTGTGTAAAGTTACAGTATGATACGGGAGTGTTGCTGAGGGGTCTATCACAAAATGTATAACACTCCATTTTTAAAGAATTGGGAAATGGAGCAAAATTTGTTTTCTTATATACAATTTGATACAATTTAATCAATATTAGCACCAACGAAGATGAACTGCTTTCACTCAACTAACAGAGAGCTTTCAAAACTTGATATACAATTCATTTTATTGTGGAAACCTTCAATTTCACCGTTATATATCGATGCACGCATGATATTGTTACAGAAAGTTAGGGGTTACCCTGTCAACTGCATTATATCTTCCTCACATCTAGCGCTGGATTATCAATGTCACCATCTGTAAACAAGGTCTGTTACTGAAACCCCAAATAGCGGCGAAAATTTCCAAACTGTTCTGAGAGAAAAAAAAGGTTTCGCCCAGGAGACAAGGTTGAAATCAACCATCGACAATTGCAGTAGAAAAGCAGCAAAGTTTAAGTAAGTGCAAGACTAGGCAGAGAAAGTTGGGGAAGAAACGTCACAGTGACGGAGTTAGGAGAGAAACTAACCTATGGCAGCACTGGACAGCTCTAACCCAAAGATTAGAAGAAAGAGAAACATAGGTAACCTAATGAAACGATAGGTTTACTGCTTGGAGACAATTATTAAAACATACTTCTAATTATCCATCAGTTGGGAAAACGGTTGTGGAAGATCTAGTGTGGCTGGAGAGCAGGAAGAGATGCAGGACGAAATCCTATACCATTGATATCGTATTAGAAGACTCAACTAGAGCAAAAACACTACCACCACCACCACCACCAACAACAACAACAATAATAACAACACCAATAACAATGGCAACTATGTACACATTGCTAGCTCTCTTGGAGCCACGTTTGATCAAATAACATTACTAGAAGGTTGGCAAGAAAAGAATAATGTTTCGATAAAACAGAAAAATTGTATTAACTGCAGCAACTACATAAGCTGATGTGAACAAACTGTATCAAACAATCGGTCAAACGAATTTCTCAGCTTTCCTTCTTTTTTAGGATTTCCTAAAGCAAGACTTGCTTTGTTATCGGTTTTCCATGTTCTCTTTGTCTCTCTTCTTGATCCATTCATGTTGGCCTTCTTGAAATTTCAATTCTTTATTCAACGTAAAAGGCCATCGGCCCATATTACAATGATATGTAATACAAACTTTGGCAATGGCTGCCTAAGGTAAACATTTTATGATCAGAAATACAATCGATTGATTGAAAATGGGTACTTTGGTAATCAAGCGATTTATAATAAGTGTTCAGTGAACTATTCGGATTGTCGAGGTTTTAGAATGAAACAAATAACATAACTTCTCCACATAATTATGTGTAAGCTTGGAACAAGACAGATTAATATATCGCTCTTAAAATGTTTAGAGCTTGACTGTGCAACGAAATATGATTTTTATTATCGACTGATTTGTCTCTCTGCTTGATCCATTAGAGTAAGACTACTTGTTGAAATGTGAAACCCACACACACACACACACACACACACACACACACCTGAGATTGTATGCCAGAAAATGAATTAAGTAATAACCTTAACATGAAGTAGGTCAGACAGCCATTTAGATCTGTTATTAGCGGTGCTGTAATCAGTGATGTGTTCTCATTGGTAACAAAGCTGCAGTGTAAACAGCACAGACACAAAAATCCAGTGCACAATTAATGCACAGAATGACGCATTCACATACAAGAAAAACTATCCTTCCATGCGTTGTTTAGTTTCTGATTCCTCTGAATATATTTGCAAATCAAAACGCGGCTACGAGATATGTCAGCACAGATATAAAAAAGGAAAATAGCCCCGCCTCACCTCTCTCTCTCTCTCTCTCTCTCTCTCTCTCTCTCTCTCTCTCTCTCTCTCTCTCTCTCTCTCTCTCTCTCTCTCTCTCTCTCTCTCTCTCTCTCTCTCTCTCTGTCTCTGTCTCTCTCTGTCTCGCTCTCTCTGCCTCTGTCTCTCTCTATGTCTCTGTGTGTCTCTCTCTCTGTCTCTCTCTCTTTCTGTCTCTCTGTCTGTTTCTCTCCTCTCCCCCCCCCCCTACCCTCTCCCGCATACACCATTGTTTCGCCTACAGATTTCATTATTTCTCCACATGTATGTATATATTAAATCCTCCACCCTCATTGTACCACAAAATTTGGTTGTCTTTTGTGAAGTAGAGAATTCTGAAGAATCATTAATATGGTTTTACAAGCTAAGTGGTTATAACTACAAATAACAAGTAAATTCATTTTATTAAATCCAAAGTTATTTATAGATCCTTATAGACATTTAATTTCATGTGGGTTAAAGCAAATGCGAAAGTTAGAATTCCCGCAAGGTGGTGCTCTTTAGGCACTTTTCTTAGGGGTTCCATTGTCTTCTAATAAGATTGACTGTGATGGATTTTGAGTAGATAAGGCAAGTATGAGTTTGGCTGATTTCCCGCAATGTAAGCGGGAATTTCTGGTGTTATTATGGTCTACATCTGCCACCAGTAGAATATCTAGTTGATAACTTCCACTGCTAACTTTCTCCTGTCACATGATCAATTTCTATGTATATGTGTGTAAGTGGGGTGGGGGAAAAGAGAGGGGGGGGGGGAGTTAATAATTGATCCTGGTGCGAATCGACATTACTGCAAAATTTGATATTGTTTATCGTGTTTCAACATGATGAAGTAACGTAACGTAATATGATCCTCTCGGAACATCTGTGTGTTGATAATGAGTAACTGTTGGTACACGCCTGTGAAAGTTGAGCAGCGTTTATTTACACACCTGTTACTATGTTAGAGATCATACCGTAGTGATATTCCTAGTTATGATCCGCCGAGCATCGATTACAGACAAGATGTGAAGCAGCATCTTCGCGCATGCTGGTTTTTGTTGCGTGAGTATTGGTTTTAACCTACTCGGCTCTACCGTGCCTGCGTATAGCGTGATGTATAGAGGCTTAGTGATGGGCGATCTATTTATGGAAACAGTGCAATAATAATAGAAATATGGTTACTTCATTCTTTCTCCATCCCTTGGCTACATATCTCTCTGTCTCTCTGTCTCTGTCTGTCAGTCTGTTTCTCTCTCTGTTTCTCTCTCTCTCTCTCTCTCTCTCTCTCTCTCTCTCTCTCTCTCTCTCTCTCTCTCTCTCTCTCTCTCTCTCCCTCTTTCTCCCCCCCCCCACTCCACCTTCCCTGTATCCTCCCAAGACTATCTCTGTCCTATCTATCTCATCCCGACCATGAATATACTGGGGATGTTTCATCTTACCTCTGAACTCTAGAACCATTCTCCTTTCCTTCTCTTCCTCTTCACCTTCCTCTGCACGCCTTATCAATCATTATTTCAGCCCCCCTCCCCCCTCCTTTCGTGTTATGTATACCGACTCTCTCTCCCCCCCCCCCCCCCCACAGCAGCTCCTCCTTCCCCACGAACCAGCCTTTTCACCCCCTCCAGATCGATTAAGACCGGCGTGCCTGGGTTGTCTCTCTTGGCTCAAGTATAACGTTACGCCTTCTATCGATTTTCTTCTCTTTACTTCACATCATCGGCCCCAGTTGGCTCAAACTCTTCTCATCCTTGTCTACGTTCTGTCCATCTATTTATCTCACTCTTCACATCCTTGTCTACGTTCTTTCCATCTATTTATCTCACTCTTCTCATCCTTGTCTACGTTCTGTCCATCTATTTATCTCACTCTTCTCATCCTTGTCTACGTTCTGTCCATCTATTTATCTCACTCTTCTCATCCTTGTCTACGTTCTGTCCATCTATTTATCTCACTCTTCTCATCCTTGTCTACGTTCTGTCCATCTATTTATCTCACTCTTCACATCCTTGTCTACGTTTTGTCCATCTATTTATCTCACTCTTCTCATCCTTGTCTACGTTCTGTCCATCTATTTATCTCACTCTTCACATCCTTGTCTACGTTTTGTCCATCTATTTATCTCACTCTTCTCATCCTTGTCTACGTTCTGTCCATCTATTTATCTCACTCTTCTCATCCTTGTCTACGTTCTGTCCATCTATTTATCTCACTCTTCTCATCCTTGTCTACATTCTGTCCATCCATCTATCTCAAACTCTTCCCATCCCTGTCTACATTCTCTCCATCTATCTAAATCAAATTCTTCCCATTCCTGTCTACATTCTATCCATCCATCTATGTCAAACTCTTTCCAACCCTGTCTACTTTCTGTCTATCTATCTATCTCAAACTCTTCCCATCTCTGCGTACATCTGTCCATCCATCTATCTCATACTCTACCCGTCTTTGTGTAGATCTGACCATCCATCTATCTCAAACACTTACCATATCTATGTACATCTGTCCATCCACCTATATCAAAGTCTTCCCATCCCTGTCTACATCTGCCCATCCATCTATCTCATACTCTTCCCATTCCTGTCAACATTCTGTCCATCCACCTATCTCATACTCTTCCCATTCCTGCCTACATCCTGTCCATCCACCTATCTCATACTCTTCCCATTCCTGCCTACATCCTGTCCATCCACCTATCTCATACTCTTCCCATTCCTGCCTACATCCTGTCCATCAACCTATCTCATACTCTTCCCATTCCTGCCTACATCCTGTCCATCCACCTATCTCATACTCTTCCCATTCCTGTCTACATTCTGTCCATCCACCTATCTCATACTCTTCCCATTCCTGCCTACATCCTGTCCATCCACCTATCTCATACTCTTCCCATTCCTGTCTACATCTGCCCATCCACCTACTCAAACTCTTCCTATTCCTGCCTACATCCTGTCCATCCACCTATCTCATACTCTTCCCATTCCTGCCTACATCCTGTCCATCAACCTATCTCATACTCTTCCCATTCCTGCCTACATCCTGTCCATCCACCTATCTCATACTCTTCCCATTCCTGCCTACATCCTGTCCATCCACCTATCTCATACTCTTCCCATTCCTGCCTACATCCTGTCCATCCATCTATATCCAACTCTTCCCATCAATGTCCACTTTTTTATTTTATTCAAATTTCTTTTCTCCTAAAAAACAATTTTCCTGGATAAGTAAACACTATTGCCTTAAATCAAGGACGTACTTTGACTTTTCAAAGTAATTTAAATCATGTTTTTATCTGCTATGATACTAAGAGATCTTTTTTTTTTTTTTTGCGTTTTTTCCCCTTTTTTTTACATAAATTCTTGTGCTTTGAAGCATGCTATATATTATATATTGTAAAATTTACTGTTTGGTTGACGCCACATATGTTGAAGAATGTTATAATCAATAAAGTCTCTATTTTTATCCAAAATTGAATTTTTTCCTTCTTTAAGTTTGGGAATGAAAGTTTTTTTGCGGATTGAATTTTTAAATTTTTCTGATTATAAAATGCTATTTTCTAAATAAACATACGGAAATTACAAAAAAAAAAATACCCAAAACTTAAATCTGCATTCATTTCTGAACAAAATGAGAGGTTACATGACTTGATTGGTCATTTCCTTATAAAATGGGAGTCATTTATAAAATACAACACCCTTGAAATTTTCACAAGGGGAAAAAACCATGGAATCATTGAGAGTTTCTCTATTCCCCCTACCCCTTTGTTTTTCTAGCTCTAGCTTTCTTAATCTCCCCCACTCTCTCTCTCTCTCACTCTCTCTCTCTCTATCTCTTTCTCTCTTTCTCTCTCTCTCCTCTACCCCCCTCCCATTTCTCTCTCCCTTGATCTCTATTCCCCTTTCTCTCTCTTTCTCTAGTTTACTCTCTCCTAACCCCCCTCTTCTCTCTCTCTCTCTCCTTCTCTATCTTTTTATCTTTCTATCTACCTGTCTTATTTCTTTATCTCTCACTTTGCTTGAGACAACGAAAGAAACAATGCTTGACATTACAAATACCTGTCAAATTTTAATTTCTTGTGTACCCCATCATAAAACCTCCAGCTATGTTAATTGGCGGTCTGACAGGCTGGAGGTGATGCTGCAAATATTCCTGCAATTATAGCTGTGAGAGTCCATCTAAGTTCTATGTTCAAATCTCAAAATATGTACATGTATAAGTCTTAGAAGTCTTGCCTTGATGACATCAACTGTCAAGGACACGTGAAGACGCATATATTTCGTCAGTTCGAAAGATTCAAAATTACTTAAAATTTAAAAAGTAAACCAATTATTACACCTAAGCAAATTCAAAACGAAATTGTATCTATTCTAAAAGACAAGACTCGTCAGCTATGCATACATGCAAGAAAACTTTTACAAGCGCGCAAGAAAACTTTAAGATGTTGCATAGCATGCAAGGTCAAACCTGAAATACCTTCTTATTTCATTTGATTGGTTTGGTTTTTTTTTTCAAATTTTTTATCCATGTGTTATTTAGACGGACTCGTTTAAGTATCAGATTAGATGTCAATGTTCCTGTATAAATTTTTGGCGGGATCTGGTTTCGTTCTTGGTATTTCAGGCCTCGGTATGACCTGTTTTTCATATCTTGAATTTATATTTCAAACCTTTAATGGTCTACAGATAAAGATTGGACAGACCTCGGTCTACAGACCAACTTCACTCAAGGTTGTGATGAGTTTGACAAAATCCTCCTATTGATTTTTTTTGCTTCCAATTTTAGTGCTGTCATATAGATATAATGCATCATATCGCTGAAGTGTGACTGAGCTATGTTAGAGGATGCAGAGACCAAAACCACAGGTTTAGGATACGCTGAATAAAGAAGTTGAATTAGGACATGTTTATCCTCAAATGGTTAAATCGAGCCTAGGTGGAGGCATTTAATTCTGAGACTTGTTCAACACCTAGAGGAGAAATCAAATTTGATATCCCCACTTTCAGATCGCCGCCGCTACTTCAGGATGTCACGTGTGATGCAAGTGGTGCAGAAGGTGGGGCACTTGCCTGGCGCCGGGAACGGGGTCGTTTTGAAACTGATTTAGACCCTTTGGTCGTAGAGTTGGGAATATTCTAACCGAATATTTGGGCCTGGTGGGGGACAGGTGACAAGGTGACCACTGTCCGACAGTGTGAGGGGATCGAACAGCGTCCTAAATCTAGCGGTCTATCCAGAGCTGTGTCCGGCGATATAGGTGGCCATGAGGTAGAAAACTTGCCCGTCCGTTAGAGTCCAAGTTTGATCAACGTCCTAAATCTAGCAGTCTATCCAGAGCTGTGTCCGGCGATATAGGTGGCAATGAGGTAGAGAACTTGCCCGTCCGTTAGAGTCCAAGTTCGAAAAACGTCCTAAATCTAGCGGTCTATCCGGAGCTGTGTCCGGCGATATAGGTGGCCATTAGGTAGTGAACTGGCCCGTCCGTTAGAGTCCAAGTTCGAGCAGCGTCCTAAATCTAGCGGACTATCAAGCGCTGTCGCAGTAGGCGATATAGGTGGTCATCAGGTAGTGAACTTGCCCGTCCTAAAGTGTTTGGGTTCGAATACCGTCTTGAACTTGCCAGTCTATCCAGCGCTGTGTCGCATGGCCGATATCGGTGACCATCAGATAGAGAACGTGCCCGTCCTAAAGTGTTTGGGTTCGAATACCGTCTTGAACTTGCCAGTCTATCCAGCGCTGTGTCGCATGGCCGATATCGGTGACCATCAGATAGAGAACGTGCCTGTCCTAAAGTGTTTGGGTTCGAATACCGTCTTGAACTTGCCAGTCTATCCAGCGCTGTGTCGCATGGCTGATATCGGTGACCATCAGATAGAGAACGTGCCCGTCCTAAAGTGTTTGGGTTTGAATACCATCTTGAACTTGCCAGTCTATCCAGCGCTGTGTCGCATGGCTGATATCGGTGACCATCAGATAGAGAACGTGCCCGTCCTAAAGTGTTTGGGTTTGAATACCATCTTGAACTTGCCAGTCTATCCAGCGCTGTGTCGCATGGCCGATATCGGTGACCATCAGATAGAGAACATGTCCGTAGATCTGAAAGGAATATCTGATGCGGTGCTCTACCAAGACACTGCGTAGATAGACGGTAGGGGTCTCACTCTTTTAGCTGATCGTCTGAGGTGGTATTTAATGCCCTGGGATCACATTGCCAACGTGATGAGCTACACAAGATCACCGTTTAAATCAAGCTCTCTGGTATGAAAACACAGTGGCTTGTCCCAAGCATGACCAATCGTTATAATCAGAGGTAATTTGGACATTCAGGCATGGAATGTAGAAGTACTGGGCTCATTTCTACCGAAATTTACTCAAAATTTCCTTTTGAAAACTTGGTCATTTTTATTTCCAGACTCTTTCTCTATATTTTTTTTATTTCTTTGTCTGCCTGTCTGTTTGTCTCTGTCTCTCTGTCTGTCTGTCTGTCTATCTTTCTCCCTCCCTCTCTGTTTCTCTGTCTTTGTCTCTGTCTTTGTCTCTCTCTCTGTCTCTCTCTCTCTCTCTCTCTCTCTCTCTCTTTCTCTCTCTCTCTCTCCCCCTCTATCTCTGTCTCTCTGTCTTTGTCTCTGTCTCTCTCTCTCTGTCTATCGCAATATTAACCAAAATATTTATCATTATCAAATTCTTTTCTGATTCCCTCATCCATTCCAACCGCCCAACTCTACAAACCTTAATACCCTGTAAGATTGGACCCAGCATATTAGACCGAGATTAGTAGATGGTACATGATGGCTTACTGACTACACCTTAACTACAGGACTTTCAATTGTCTGTGTCTATGTATGTGTGTGTGTATGTGTGTATACTTGTCTACTTACTATTTACACACTATGGCTGTAACAAGCTGGTGAACATCATAGATCGTTGCGTTTATACAGCCTTGGGGCAAGACTCCTACCGCCGGCTCTTTACTGTTGTGTTAATTCCAAGGAGTTTTGCACTCAAAGTCATCGGTTGGCAAATAATACACAGTCAGCGTATATTTTCCAGTTATGTTAATAGGCCTGAAGTTTCCCTTGCCCCTAGTTAGATCTCTCTCTCTCTCTCTCTCTCTCTCTCTCTCTCTCTCTCTCTCTCTCTCTCTCTCTCTCTCTCTCTCTCTCTCTCTCTCTCTCTCTCAGTCTGCAGTGTTTCTGCATACTGATGGGCTACAAGGATCTGGTTAGGGCCACGAGTTCTGTTGCGGAGCTAAACCGGGGCCAATTTTCCTTCTGTGGATTCTCTTGGGTGGGAAATGGAGGGGGATAGGTGGCACAAAGAGGGGGAGGGGAGGAGCTAAATATTGTATCATTATGTAAGTGAGTTTCGGGGTAGCAAAATCAGCGTGGTCTTCTATCATACTTATCCATTTTTTCTTTCTATTGTTAATATTACTTTTTTTTTCTTTCTTTCTTTCTTTTTTTTTTTTTTTTTATTTTTTGGTTTCGCAGAGAAAGGGAGGTGTATGTAGCACTAGAAGATACCAAAGTTGAGAAAGAGGAAAGATGCGGAAAACTTGGTGAGGAAAAAGGAGTAAACGAGAGAAGAAAAAAAGATATACCGTTTCTGTTATTAGGTGAAGGGGAGGGACCGTTGAGCAGGACAAGTAGAGAGAACTGGGTTACAGGGAGAACTCGAAATCTATCGCTCCAACTGATATATCCTGACTCTATGTGGCCCTCACACTTGGCGCGCTGCCCAGTGCGTCATGTCGTGTGTGTGTGTGTTTGTGTGTGTGTGTGTGGCGCGAGAGATACATGAAATATACATGGACAGCACAGAATAGCGCCAGCACACACCGGCAGCCAGGACTGGATGATACGAGAATGGATCATCAGCCTAACACAATTATGATTTATCACACTTAGATAGGCTTTGTTATATAGGTTGTTTTGTTATTGTTGTTTTTGTGTTGTGGTTTTTTATTAAGTAATAATTTGGTTTTGATATTCAGGCTGAAACAGACTTATTTTCACCTTTCTATTCTTTTGGTGGTGATTATTTTGTTATGTCATGTTTCGATCAGTTTGTCCGAGAACAGAAGGATGCGAAGGAGTCTGTCAGTGGCCCAGCTGCTAACCTTCTTGCTATACAGACTACAGAAACTCTCAAACAGATTCAGAGTTAGATCTAGCGTGCAACTGAAAAATTCCTGCGATTTTAATTTGTTTTATTATATTTTCTTTTTTGGGTCATTTTAAAAGCCGTTACCACTTCAACTTTTTGTATGAACAGCTATTTACGTAAACGAGAGTTTGCGCCTAGTGAAACAGGTGACTAACAGTCCATATGGAACGTTGATGATTTTTTTTTCAGAACTGTTTCTCACCAATGTTCCAGGATGCTGCATGGAAAACTGTTGAGATCCTACTATGACCATCCATTATGAGTGGTTTAGAATTTCACTTGTTAGCCCTAGGGCCTGCAGTGCGCGCAGTAAACTGATAGAGTTAGGTGTGAGTGCACTCGGATACAGCCATGTCTTGTCACTTTACTGCTGATCCGCCACCCAGGCACGATTCGTGATGTCTCATTTTATTCTTCGCGATGTTTTCCACTTTACATATATTTTATATAAAGTACTTGCTGAATTCAGCCATACAGAGCAATTCTCTGTCGTATTGACTTGCATACCTACCCAAGAGTCCAAGTCGAGGGTAATTTACCAAAGACAAAACAATGGGAATTATCTTCCCTTGTCTGTTCTATAACTCTATTTACATTTATCTTTTAGGCCTAAAGCAGAGTTAGAACTATTGATTTTGGCATCGGTGTGCAAAAAGTCAGAACTGGGTCGAGGTTTATTCTACCAGTTTTATTTGCCCTCTTTTCTTAAAAATTCATGTTAAATCACTAGAGTTATATAGGGTTACCACTATACAGCCAGGTGACTTTCTTGAAAACTCGCTCTATGCTTCACCATGAAAGATCTTCGTTGCACCGTGAGGCCGATAAAAAAAAATGATGGAAACAAAAATTGCGAAAGTAAATCTTAATAGGAGAAAAAGAGTCTTGGAAAAAATCCTGTTTCCAACTTGCATGGTGCTTGGAAGGCCTGGGGTTAAAGGTCATATTGGATTGATCCTGTCCGTGTATTATCCCTCGGTGTGTCTTTTTATAATTTTAGAATAGTTTGCAGAGGGGTGTGTGGGTACGGTTTGAAATGGTCTGTCAAGTAGAGCGTTCACTCATTCGTTCAAAGAACACCTCCCTCCCTCCCTCTCTCTCTCTCTCTCTCTCTCTCTCTCTCTCTCTCTCTCTCTCTCTCTCTCTCTCTCTCTCTCTCTTTCTCTCAGTCTGTCTCTGTCCGTCTGTCTCTCTGTCTCTCTCCTTCTTTATATCTCTCTCTCAATCTTTCTCTTTTCTTTATCACCAACTCTCTCTCTCTCTCTCTCTCTATTTCTCTCCTTCTATCTCCATCTCTTAATTCCCTATCCATCTATCTGCCTGCCTTTCTGTCTGTCCATGTATCTATCTATCTATCTATCTATCTATCTATCTATCTATCTATCTATCTATCTATCTATCTATCTATCTGTCCCTTTATCTATCTATCTATCTATCTATCTATCTATCTACCTATCTCTCTATCTATCTATCTATCTATCTATCTATCTATCTATCTATCTATCTATCTATTTATGTGTCTATAATTTTCCTCTCTGATGGAAGCTTCCCTATGCCACAACAAAAGCGAAAAACCCACATAATCACAATATTAATGAATCCACTCTCAGCATCAACATCAACATTATCATCATCGTTGTCATAAGTATAATCACTACCTACATCATCATTGGCATCGTCAATATCATCATCATTACCATCAACATCATCATCATCATCAATTCATCAACATCATCTTCATTATAGTCATTATCATAATCATTAACATCGTCACCACCACCACCACTACCAACACCATCATTCTTCCCACCATTACCACCACTACCACACCATCATGATCATCATCACCATTATCACTGTTATGAACGACATCATCATACCACTTGACTTAACATTAGAAGATTTGCACCAGCCGCACCGCGCCGCGTCATCACTGTGACCGCAGAGATTACGGCGACAGCTTCAGCATCTCCCCCCCCCCCCCCACCTCCCAGTCGCCTGTTTATCCTTGTCAAACAGGTTAGGCCGGCAGGCGAAGTCGACCCCAGTCTCCATTACCTGCACGTCTCCTAAGTTATCCGACGGAGTCCTGTCGTTGAGTCGTGTTAAATCTCTGTAGATTATTTGACTTATTCGGGTAAAACGGATAAAAACTAATCGGATAGGATCGGATTCATACGTTAAGTTGTCATGATCCGAAAAAAAAGTGTTCGAATTATATTACACCTTTTACATGTATACATACTGATGATGATGATAATGAGGAGGAGGAGGAGGAGGATGGTGATGATGATAATCATGGAGGGTATTAACTCGATGAGCATAATGATGGTGATTATGAAGAAGATAATGTCTGTGGGAGAGTATATTGTATGTTTAACAATTTGGATCTGCAGCATGTAGCATTCGATACGTGGACGTGGATCCGCTGACCCACATCAATTACACAACTACAGCTTGCTTCTTCCTCCAGCACGACAAAATTAATTGCAATCATTAATTAGACCTACACCCGCATAATTATCGATATATATATATATATATATATATATATATATATATATATATATATATATATATATATATATATTAAAAGAATGAAAAGGAAACTAAAACCAGGAAGAATCGAAATGCAGTTCCCCAAATCTTACGACTCGATTCTCAGAATCGAATGTCGTGACCAATCTAAAGTGTCTGCAGAGTCGAAAGAAAACCCTGAAGCTGTAGAGATCTCAGTGGTCTTCCCTCAGTGAGGATGATGGAGATAGATGCAGATGTAGATGTCTCTCCCCCCCTCTGGCCGGGTGAGACCAAGTGGAGCAGAACTGGTCCAGGGGAGATGGATGACTTGCTAACTGGCGTGTCGGTTAATCGGGGCCTCACATAATAGGGCCATGCGTTTGGTCGGGCATTAAACAGAAGCGAAGCACAATTGGAATTGACTTACGGATGGTAGTGATTTTAGAATGAGAAGCTTGAAAAATCAAAAGCAATAGAAATATAATGAATATTGGGATCTAACCGAAGAGTTAACAGATTTTTTTGTCCAGCCCTTTACAATATTATTATGCCTTATACTCGCATATAAAGCTTTCAGGTTTCAGCTACTGTTGCTTTAAATTTAAAATGCTAGAAATAACGAAAAGCCAGAGATGAGAAGTAGAAAAAAAGGAAAGAAAACAACAACAAGCCCTTTAATTTTCCTCATAATTTCGGCTAACCGAATAGTTGTTTTTTTTTATCCGACTGCCTATAACACGGAAGAGAAAGCTCGGTGAGTCCAAAAATTTAGTGCAAAGATCCCGAGTTACCACCTGACTGCATACATCGCATACCTTTGTGTTTACGTCATCAGTTTCTGCGCTGGGAAACACTGTAGTTGCTGTGGTGACGAGGGGGGCTTGAGGACATACAGAGGTAAAAGAGGGAAGGGGTGCAGTCGGTATGGATAAGGGAGGTTTCATTACAGAAAGGGGACGAATGTTTTGCATGATTGGTCAACCTTTCGAAAGAATGTCGCACCGAGTCAAATCCCTGGTGCTCTTCTTCTGGGCCGGGCAGGGTTTAGCCAGCTTATAAGATTCGATGATTTCAAATTGCGGGGGCGGAGGGGAGGGGACAGCCAGTTTACAAGATTCGATGATTTCAAGCTAGGGGAGGTGGCGGGACAGCCGGTTTACAAGATTCGATGATTTCAAATTGCGGGGGCGGAGGGGAGGGGACAGCCAGTTTACAAGATTCGATGATTTCAAGCTAGGGGAGGTGGCGGGACAGCCAGTTTACAAGATTCGATGATTTCAAGCTAGGGGAGGTGGCGGGACAGCCGGTTTACAAGATTCGATGATTTCAAGCTGGGGGAGGGGGCGGGACAGCCTGTTTCCAAGATTCGATGATTTCAATCTGGGAGAGGGGGCGGGACAGCCGGTTAACAAGATTCGATGATTTCAAGCGGGGGAGAGGGGAGAAAAGAGCCGGTTTACAAGATTCGATGATTTCAAGCTGGGAGAGGGGGCGGGACAGCCGATTTACAAGATTCGATGATTTCAAGCGAGGGGAGGGGGGGAGGGAAGAGCCAGTTTACAAGATTCGATGATTTCAAGCGGGGGGAGGGGGGAGGGAAGAGCCAGTTTACAAGATTCGATGATTTCAAGCGGGGGGGAGGGGGGAGGGAAGAGCCAGTTTACAAGATTCGATGATTTCAAGCGGGGGGAGGGGGGAGGGAAGAGCCAGTTTACAAGATTCTATGATTTCAAGCTGGGGGAGGGGGCGGGACAGCCGATTTACAAGATTCGATGATTTCAAGCGGGGGGAGGGGGGAGGGAAGAGCCAGTTTACAAGATTCTATGATTTCAAGCTGGCAGGGATGTCGTGACGATGCCATCGAGACCTACCTGTTTTGTAGACTCTGGGGCCCTCGCATAGTCCCATACTGTACATCATTGAAACTTTGATGCAATCCACAATTTAAGCTTCGTGACAGAGTTTCATATCAAAGTTGAATTGTCTGGAAGATGATGGCTTTCAAAACGCTTTGCATTTAGAGTAGACCCTAAAAAATATATCAAAAGCTTAAGATAAAGAGAGAACCTAAACTACTCCAGACAGCGTTAAAAAAGGAAAGGAAGAATGAAGGAAGCAATGACTAGATCTTGAATTGGCTCCAAACTAGGTTGATCAATAACAGGTTACTGTTTTAGTGGTTTTGTCTGTTGGCTGTTTGTCTGCCTCATATTGTCTGATGACCAAAAATAAAATAAATTATAATGAATTCAAATAATAAATAATAATGATTAAATATAACTAGTCTTTTTGCATAGCATCTTGTGGGTCTTATTTATGTCCAATTTTCAAAATTCGCAATAAGCGTCACAGTACTATTTGCTTCATTTAGTCGCCAGTAGTGTCTGAACTTGTCTAATTGGTGCTTAGTGTTGTTGAAATCCTCTAAGATTCCCCAAAAGTCAACATCAGTACATCTTTACAGAGTGCAACATATCTGGGCTAAAAGAAAGAATTGGATGTGACGTTAATTTCGCCCATTGACATGATTATAGTTCCTGGTTCTAAACACAGTAGCAGTAGCGCACCGCTCCACGTCTATTTCTCTCTGTCTATATACACTACACCACTTGAGGACTGGTGTTGGCTCACAACTGCCTCTCGGTTCTCGCGCAGTTGCGCTCTGCAGGAATATTAAATTAGATTTTTTTCCCTCCTTTTTTTGAAAATTTTTTTTATTTTAAATTGGCAAAGAGAGTTGGTACCGCATTACCCAGCGGGTTTCTGGCGATATTTCCATAAATTATCTCACTCTCTAGTAACACATAGACGCTGTGCTTAGTTGGTACATTCTACACACTACACACTCGTTCAGTCATACATGATTAGATCTAAGTGCTTGTGACCCGAGCCACTATGACAGCCCTTTCCAGTGACACATGTGACAGAGAGATGTTAGCTGGTCGTGATGTGTACCATGCGAGACTGCTGTAACTGTTATCAGTCACGTGTCAAGGGTTACGCTGATTGTTACACTCAGGACTAATGTAAATTGTGAGAGTTTACCGTGAAGAGAAGTGTGATAACTCGACTGTTTAAAGCTCTCCAGTTACAGACAGCATTTAACTTCTGGACCCAAATCACCTGTGGCCAATGGATTTACAAATTACCACAAGCCTAACCGTTCTGGTAGTGGCCTGATGTATGCCCCAAGTCGGGTAGCTAGGATGGGTTGCTGGGACTTACTGGATGTATGGACTTGACATGACGTGATGAAGGAGGAAGTGATGCTGAAGATGAAGTTGAGAAGGACAAGGAAATTTACGATGATAATGTGCGTTTTGGTGAAAGTATGGCAGGGACAAGAGACAAGATAGCAACAGCAACAACAAAAACAAAAATATGTACATGTGGGAATCTCATTCTATGCTTTTACCTCTGTTCGTTGGCCTGTCTGTTGCTGTTTTTCTGACTGTGTTTGTCTATCTATCTCAATCTGCCTGTCTGTCTGTCTGTCTCTCTTTCTCTCTCTCTCTCTCTCTCTCTCTCTCTCTCTCTCTCTCTCTCTCTCTCTCTCTCTCTCTCTCTCTCTCTCTCTCTCTCAAAACTAAATACTAAGGGGTGGCTAGCTTTACAGTCCCACTTTAGAGCCTTGTCTTTCATTAAAAAGGCTGTAACAGGAGTTTAGAAATTTATTGCTGTCATTAAAGGAAACTTCTCCACATTCTTCCTGTGCTTCTTTTCTTTACTTTTTTAAAACTTTTTTTTCTCTCTCTCAAGTATCTCCTGCTTTAGTTTTTTTTTTTTTTTTTTTTTTTTTTTTGGGTTTTTTTTTGGGTTTTTTTTTTTTTGTCTTTCATTCCGTGTCTAACAAAAGCTCTTAGTTTCTATGTCACGTTAGAAAAGGGACTTTGACATTCGACCCTAAAATAAAGTTTGAAAGGAGCCGCAAAAAGATGACATTGGAATAGAATGGGATAGGTGGGTGTATAGGGAAGGAGTGGCGCGGGCGGAAGAGATGGAGAGAAAGACGGAAAAGAGAAGAGAGAAAAGAAAGAGAGAGAGGGAGGGAGAGAGAGAGAGAAACAGACAAATAGACAGTCAGAGAGACACAAAGACAGACAGACGGAGAGAGGAGAGAGAGAGAGAGAGAGAGAGAGAGAGAGAGAGAGAGAGAGAGAGAGAGAGAGAGAGAAACAGACAGAGAGACACAAAGACAGACAGACGGAGAGAGAGAGAGAGAGAGAGAGAGAGAGAGAGAGAGAGAGAGAGAGAGAGAGAGAGAGAGAGAGAGAGAGACCGATAGACAGACAGATAGAGAGAAATAAATAATTTTTGTGATTGACATCCCGTATTAATCCTAGATGTACAGTCTCGATCCCTCAAGTAAACTTCTAGATATCTTTTTCTTTAAACCCCATCTAGATCTAGTCCCCCCCAAGATGAGCATTGCTGTACCTGTGAACAGTTAAAATACTTCGCTCCGGAGCTGTCCTCCTCCCTGGCAATCCAAGACCTTAATTCAAACGGGACGTGTCTTTGTGTGTGTTAGTGTTAGTGTGTGTGTGTGTGCGTGAATACCGCATCTATTATGCGATTGCGCTGATTTGATTCATGTCGCATCAATGATTTTTGCACCAGCACCAGCCAAGCTTGAAGCTGTAAGAACTCTCTTTTAGTGTCTCCTAAGTCATGAAATCCAAAGTTTCCCACGCCAGTCTGGAGAAGTCGGTATAAAAAAAAATTCTTTTCTTTTTTTTTTTCATTTTGTAAGAAAATCTAATGTTAAACAAATATCCTATGACTTGTGCATGTAGCTGAGCCGTTTTAGTTTGTCCAGCGAAGAATCCAGTTTGGGGACAGATCTAGATCAGGTGCATGGTTTATCGGGTGTAGTTTATGTATAAACTTTTTTTTTCCCAGTAAACCTGAGGAAGAAGATTTAAAACCCTGGGGATGAGCTTTATAAATCTCCAAACTATAATATTAATGTAAATCTGAGACTATTTTTTACCATGATTACTTATCTTATACAGTATTCGTATATAGAAGAATGCAAGCCTGGCTGGCGTGCTAGGCATCCAGGAGAATTCACCCACACGATTGGAAAAGTTTAATAATTTTAGGTTTTCCTTATTAGATCCACCCAGCTTCGCGGAATATCATCCTGAAAGGCATTTGGTCCAAAGGGATATCGTCCGATACTAGATCGATCCAGCTTCGCGGAATATCATCCTGAAAGGGATTTGTTCCAAAGGGATATCGTCCGATACTAGATCGATCCAGCTTCGCGGAATATCATCCTGAAAGGGATTTGTTCCAAAGGGATATCGTCCGATACTAGATCGATCCAGCTTCGCGGAATATCATCCTGAAAGGGATTTGGTCCAAAGGGATATCGTCCGATTCTAGATTGACCCAGCTTCGCGGAAAACAACAACGCAACACATTTTGATCGTTGTCCTGCAATGCCCAATTTTTCTTTTCTTTTTTTTTTTTTTTAACCCTGTTTTGCAGATAAGCAAAAGATAAGCAGATGAGCTGTGGCCCCAGTTACAGCTGCTCAGTGTGTAAGGGTCGACATTATTTATTCAATGAATGAAAACTTCCGCGCACTTGTCTGTTTAGCAACAGGTCTTGAGTGTTTTTGGCAACCATCTGGTTGCTTATGGCTCCTAAAGGAGACGCTTCAAAGATTAAATCCAAATAGAAAAGCAAAAACACCACACTTGGAGGACAAATTGGTAATTATAAAGGATCCAAAAAGGACGCGTGTGTGTCTGTAAATAGTGTGAAACAAGGTCTAAAAAGAGACAGGCACACAACTTTATAACAAAAATTGGAAGAGTAACGTTCGATAAAGAAGGACATATTTTTGTAAAAAGGAGGAGAGGAGCGAGAAAAAGAAACTGAGAGAGAGAAACAGACATACAGACAGACAGAATTAGAGACATACAGAGACAGACAAATTTTAAGAAGGCTGCACACGTGAAAATAAACAGTATATAGAATACTCCCGTTGTATATCGTAACTTAATCATCTTTTTAAATGAAACTTGATACTAACCTTAATTTTTTTGGCCATGTTGTAGATTAGCAGCCCTGACAGCAGCAGAGCACGGCCGTGGCGTGTCATAAAACACACCGATTGAATTTCAAAGATGTTTAGATCTTACAGTGTCATCAAATTAGCTTGGGGCTGTGACCGAGCTGTTGTGCTGTAGTTGTTAGCTTCAGGCTGTGACTGACCTGTTGTGCTGTAGTTGTTAGCTTCAGGCTGTGACTGACCTGTTGTGTTGTAGTTGTTAGCTTCAGGCTGTGACTGACCTGTTGTGTTGTAGTTGTTAGCTTCAGGCTGTGACTGACCTGTTGTGCTGTAGTTGACAGCTTGTGGCTGTCTTGTAGTTGTTATGTTTGCTGAGCTATTTCTGGTTCATTGTCTCGTACCGGGAAAGAAACATCAATTAAATACGAAGGCCATTAAATCTCTCTTTCACGTGATCGGTTGACCTAGATCTGTGTTTACATCGATGATTCATTAACTTCATTCACTCGTGATAATTTAAAAAATGAAGAGTCTTTGTGACTCGATTATCCGAGTCTATCGGCCTTGTAACTCCTCCCCCTCCTCCCCTTTCTTTACTCGCCAAGGCAGAACTGGTTTGTTTAGGTCACATGATGTGTAGTAAAACACGATAAAGAGTCGCACGTTTACATTATCTGTAAAGCTCTTTGGGATTAAGATATGATGTTATCATTGAATGACTGATTGATTGGACTTTTTTTCCCTGCCCGAACTACTATGATCTGTGATCTCAGGAAACCGTAAATGATGTAGAGCTCTTGTGGTGTTTGGATTAAAAAAAAATAAAAAAGCCGGTCGGCACGCAAAAAAGCAACACAAAATTTATATTTTTTTAAATTCAGTTTTTATTTTTTTTTGTTTGTTTGTCGTTGTTGTTTCTCTTTTCCTTGATTCTATTTTTGTTTGTTTGTTTGTTTTTTGATTTGCGTCTTTCAAACGTTGGGAATCTCTGATGACAGAAAAGATAGTTGTCAGGTTAAAAGGCCTTACTGAAGTGAGGCACTGCACTGTGATTAACGGATGTAATTCTGAATGTCATGTACAAACAGCACGCGAGAGAAATTGGCCCAGATAGCGTCAGTCTGTGGCTTGCTGTCGCGCTATTTTAAATCCTGAATAGTTAAAAAAAATGTTAAGTATAGTGACATTTGTACAGAGTCAAAATGCATATTTTCTCTCTTTCCTCTCTATCTATCTATCTATCTATACCTCAATCACTCACACTTATATCCTTCTCTTCATTTATTTCATCTCATTTCTCCTCTCTCCCTCTCCCTTTTTCTCTCTCCCTCTCTCTTTCTTTCTTTTTTATATGCTTTACTACATCACTCCTTTCTCTCTCTTTCTTTCCTTTTCCCCTCATCTTTTCTTCCTGTCTCTCTCTTATTTTCTCCTGATCTGTTTCACTACATCCCACTCTCTTCTCTCTTATATCAGTCTCTCTTTTCTGTCTCCGTATCTCTCTCTTTATATGTTTTAACGTTATCTCTCTCCTCTCTTCCCCCTCTCTCTCTCTCTCTCTCTCTCTCTCTCTCTCTCTCTCTCTCTCTCTCTCTCTCTCTCTCTCACCCAATCTCTTTGGCGTCCTCTCCTTTTCTGTAACTCCTAGATCACTATACTACCGGCATGTTCAGATAGAAATATTCTGTTTTCAAGTGTGGTAGGCCTACTCTATGAAATTCATCTCTCTCTGATGGCTAACTGATGCTTTCCCTCATGGGGCTTCTTGGGTTTCCTGTTTATAAAAGCTTTTTATGGCTCTTCATTTTTCTCCTATTTTACTCTTTCAACAATTTCCTTTTTATAGGAAACATGCGAATCGCTTTCTCTCCACGTTAAGAGCTACGTTGAAAGTTTCAATTCTGAATGATAACAAATTGTTTTTGATTTCTCTGTTTGTTGATATTCAATGCCTAATCCAACTTCTCGTTCATACATCATACGCATACCTCTCTCTCTCTCTCTCTCTCTCTCTCTCTCTCTCTCTCTCTCTCTCTCTCTCTCTCTCTCTCTCTCTCTCTCTCTCTTTCTTTCTCTTTCTTTCTCTCTCTTTCTCTCACTTCCCAATTTTCTTTCCCTTTATCCTTTCTCTTTTCGATTCTTTTCTTTGACTCTCTATCTTATCTTCCTCTCTCTCTCTCTCTCTCTCTCTCTCTCTCTCTCTCTCTCTCTCTCTCTCTCTCTCTCTCTCTCTCTCTCTCTCTCTCTCTCTCTCTCTCTCTCTCTCTCTCTCTCTCTCTCTCTCTCTCTCTCTCCCTCTCTCTCTGTCTTATCATCCACCTCTGTGTTCGTATCTCTCTCAGGCATTATGACCCAATGACTTGAGTGATGTTCACACAAACTATCAAACTGATGTACCAACTTCCACTTTCTGGCCGAGATGCTTAAACTGACCATGTCCCACGCAATGATCAAATACCAGCCAACGGTCAGACATACCTCAGTCCCCAAGTCCGAGCATCTGGATAGTTTGTTAGTTTGTCTGGCCACCAGTCATCGGGAAACCAGTATCGTAGACAAGAAAGAAGAAAAAGGAACCGAAAATAAACCGATTCTTTTTCTTATGGGCTTGAAAAGAATCGAACCGTAACCAGATACGGAATGACTACAAACATAATTGCCCTCAGTCGATATTCTTATAGAATAGAGAGAAAGACTATCCATCATTGGCTGGTACCCAGTAATGAGATTCGGACCTCAGTTGTAACCTGATTTGAAATAAGTCCGCTCGTAATAGTCTACCTTAAGTGAGCACTCAAAGAGAATGGCTGGTACCCAGGTATGAGCTGACCCGGAATGAGCGCGCTCGTAATATTCTACCTTGACTCGACAGATCAGCAGAGTTAAGAAGGAGAGAGACTATCCATCCTGTGCTGGTACCCATGGAGAGAGGAGAAACCTTGTAATTACTCCAGCAATATAGTTTGTGTTGTTTTCTACCCGACGGATAGCTGTCGCCGGCGGGTGAATGGATGCAGATAGGTGACCCAGACTACTGTGCTACCGTAGCATTTCAACAGAATCTCGCTGAATCGTGAAATGCTAGAACTATCAGCTTTCAGCCAATAAAGAGCTTAATTAAAAACACACTGTTACAAGGTTTCAGAGACTCGTAGGTACGATTCTGATCCGAGTCTCTTTAAACTAACTCTCTCTCTCTCTCTCTCTCTCTCTCTCTCTCTCTCTCTCTCTCTCTCTCTCTCTCTCTCTCTCTCTCTCTCTCTCTCTCTCTCTCTCTCTCTCTCTCTCTCTCCCTCTCCATTTATAACTATATCTTTCTATCGACACATCTCTCTCTATTTCTTTCTCTCATTGTCTCTATCTATGAAAATATCTTTTTGTCTCTCTCTTTTTATATCTATCGATCTATATATGTCTGTCTATATCTTTATCTCACTCCCTTTTATCCCTTTCTTTCTCCCCCCCCCCCCCCCGCAAATAGCTCCTTCTATCACACAGATAAATGTGTTTACGTCCTCGCAATGTGATGCGCTGCCCCTCTGTGTGCTTTATGCTGTTAACAGATTGTCCAACATCTTGATAAGGTCTGATCATGTATTTAAACTCCCCTTTTTTCCAAACCGGTGTAATAATTAGCTGAGCATTAATTCTACTGTAATATTTATATCTGCCTGAGGAGCTTGAAGGTCATGAACAGGGGTCATGTCGCATGATCTGCCTATTTTGCTATTTACTTATCGAGATGTAGATCAAGACCTGGATTATACAGTTCCAAGCCATCTCGGCCAATTGTTTTCTTTTCATCTAAATGTCAATTTCAAATAAAGGAATAAGAAACATGCACATGGTTGAATAACAAGAAAAGATTTTACATTCCTGTAAGTTCTAGCCACCGATTTGTGGGTGGAGGTATGAAACTTGGATACATGATACCTCCAGAAAGCCGGATAGGAAGTCCGGAAGCTTACAGCTGGCGGCAAAACACAATAGTGTCAACAATTTAGAAGATCTATAAATAACGAGGGAAACATAATGCTTCAACTTTGTCCTTTTTGATGACAACTTTGCAGTGGATTGTCACATACGGATATCATTATTCATTAATCTATAATCATTTCAGAGAAGTTAATTAAAATTAAACGAAGATTTTAAAATAAGAAATGAAAAGAAAACGCGAGATATTTTTTGATCTGCTTTCCTTTTTTTATTGTCCCGATAAAGAAACTTGAATCTTCATGTCTCTGTCCAAACTACACCTCCGCAATTATTTTATGTGTTGATATTGTTCAGATTAGAGTAAAGAGTGCGAGGTGGACATTGTCCAAACTAACCTCCGCAGTTATTGTATGTGTTGATATTGTTCAGATTAGAGTAAAGAGTGCGAGGTGGACATTGTCCAAACTACACCTCCGCCATTATTGTATGTGTTGATATTGTTCAGATTAGAGTAAAGAGTGCGAGGTGGACATTGTCCAAACTACACCTCCGCCATTATTGTATGTGTTGATATTGTTCAGATTAGAGTAAAGAGTGCGAGGTGGACATTGTCCAAACTACACCTCAGCCATTATTGTATGTGTTGATATTGTTCAGATTAGAGTAAAGAGTGCGAGGTGGACATTGTCCAAACTAACCTCCGCAATTATTGTATGTGTTGATATTGTTCAGATTAGAGTAAAGAGTGCGAGGTGGATATTTTTTCTAAACTACACCTCCGCAGTTATTGTATGTGTTGATATTGTTCAGATTAGAGTAAAGAGTGCGAGGTGGACATTGTCCAAACTAACCTCCGCCATTATTGTATGTGTTGATATTGTTCAGATTAGAGTAAAGAGTGCGAGGTGGACATTGTCCAAACTTCACCTCCGCCATTATTGTATGTGTTGATATTGTTCAGATTAGAGTAAAGAGTGCGAGGTGGACATTGTCCAAACTACACCTCCGCCATTATTGTATGTGTTGATATTGTTCAGATTAGAGTAAAGAGTGCGAGGTGGACATTGTCCAAACTTCACCTCCGCCATTATTGTATGTGTTGATATTGTTCAGATTAGAGTAAAAAGTGCGAGGTGGACATTGTCCAAACTACACCTCCGCAATTATTGTATGTGTTGATATTGTTCAGATTAGAGTAAAGAGTGCGAGGTGGACATTGTCCAAACTACACCTCCGCCATTTTTTTATATGTTGATATTGTTCAGATTCGAGTAAAAAGTGCGAGGTGGACATTGTCCAAACTGTAAGCGTTTTTCATGGAGTGTTGTGGGTTGCGGAAGGTTTTTCATGGAGTGTTGTGGGTTGCGGAAGGTTTTTCATGGAGTGTTGTGGGTTGCGGAAGGTTTTTCATGGAGTGTTGTGGGCTGCGGAAGGTTTTTCATGGAGTGTTGTGGGTTGCGGAACGTTTTTCATGGAGTGTTGTGGGTTGCGGAACGTTTTTCATGGAGTGTTGTGGGCTGCGGAAGGTTTTTCATGGAGTGTTGTGGGCTGCGGAAGGTTTTTCATGGAGTGTTGTGGGTTGCGGAAGGTTTTTCATGGAGTGTTGTGGGCTGCGGAAGGTTTTTCATGGAGTGTTGTGGGCTGCGGAAGGTTTTTCATGGAGTGTTGTGGGTTGCGGAAGGTTTTTCATGGAGTGTTGTGGGTTGCGGAAGGTTTTTCATGGAGTGTTGTGGGTTGCGGAAGGTTTTTCATGGAGTGTTGTGGGTTGCTGAAGGTTTTTCATGGAGTGTTGTGGGCTGCGGAAGGCAGAGTTCAGTTATACATTCTCTGCCCAAACATAGAAAAAATAAATAAATGACTACATTTTTTCAAAAAGTTCATAACGATATTTCATTAAAACGCTAGTACACAATAAGCTAAAAAAAATATGTACTTGATATTTAAATTGTACAAGTAAAGATGGATCAAATTGTTCAAGAGAAACATATATTGTTTTATCGGTGCAATTTTACGAAGGAAAAAGTAGGTCTGTCATTTAATATTACAATGCTTTATATTCTTTGCTTCTGAAGGTCTACTGAGGAAGATCATAATTCAAACTAGAAGATTCAGGGTGATTAAATTTCTTGTGAGGCAGGGATCATAATCCTTTTTTTTCCCTAATGAATTAATGAATTTATTATTTTTTAATGTGTTTAGGTCCGTTAGGGCAAAGGATTTGATGAGAGAAATATAACTCAAAGGTAAAAAGTAAAACAAGCTGTGTGGTTACGGGAAGCTATGCTTAGGTTTTATTCTTGCTGTGTTTGCCTTGAGTCAATTTTCGTGTTCCAGAAAAAGAAGAAGTTTTGAAAGGGAATTGTATACAATTAAATTAAACTCTGTTGGAGTGACCATACATTTATCTTGGGTCTGACGGGGGCCTCTGTCTCTAATCCTGTATCCACAAAAAAAAATTGAGGAATCTTGTGGCGCGTGAAGCAAAAGAAGAGGCATACAGTGTACATCATAGACAAAATCGTAGCCAACTGATTTCTAAAAAGAGATGACTCTACACATCCGGTGAGTTTTTGTTCTTGCCTTGTGCACCTCTTCTACGTTAAGTTACTGCTATTCTAAACATGTAATAATTCTGGTGCTTTGATTTGTGTTAATTTATTATATTATTTGGTTCGTTCATGGTCTGCTTACAGTTCTTGGCAATAGTGAGCATTGTTTTGTTGTAATTGAATTTAACAAAATATGAATTAAATTTCGCCAGCTACGATTTATTTGTAAATCGATTTTTATTCCTCGAGAGACAGGTCTTAAAGGTATGAGGGCGTTTGCTTTACCACACGGCTAGAAGTACAGGAGAGGGAGATGGAAGGAGCTGGGATGGAAAGGGTCAGAGGGGAGGAAAGGAGATTAGGGACGTGGGGGAGGAAAAAGAAGAGGCAGAGGAGGAAGCGAAAGAAGAAGAATGGCGAAATGACGGCTAAAAAGAAGATGGATAGAATATGGAAGAAAAGAGAGACGGGAAAGAAAAAGAAGGAGAGAGGGAGGAGGGAGGGAGGGAGAGAGAGAGAGAGAGAGAGAGAGAGAGAGAGAGAGAGAGAGAGAGAGAGAGAGAGAGAGAGAGAGAGAGAGAGAGAGAGAGAGAGAGAGAGAGAGAGAGAGAGAGAGAGAGAGAGAGAGAGAGGGAGGGAGACAGACAGACAGACAGAAAACAAACAGAAGAATGTAGAACTACAGAGAAAGCTGGAGAAGCCAGAAAAGGAAACCAGAGAGACCTGATAAGGACAGTGACCCCCATGCCATGTAATGTCAATGTCGCTGATAGATCGGCCATCTTGGCGCGGGGCAGGAATGCAGGCGTGCGGCTTCTCTGGGGAGGCGAGGCAAGACCGTCTTGAGACAGGCTGTTTCTCTGGGTTGACTTGCATGATAGTGTGTGCTCGGCTGGGGAGGCAAGGCAAGACCGTCTTGAGACAGGCTGTTTCTCTGGGTTGACTTGCATGACAGTGTGTGCTCGGCTGGGGAAAGGTTAAGTGGATCTGGGAATATGGGGGAGATTGTCAGAGATTTGTCACTGCTAGCTGTGGTGAAAGCTAGGAGAGGACAAAGAGAGAGAGAGAGAGAGAGAGAGAGAGAGAGAGAGAGAGAGAGAGAGAGAGAGAGAGAGAGAGAGTTTGTGTATATATCTCTGTGTGAGCGAGGGTGACAGAGAATGGCAGTATGGAAAGAGAGAGAAAGAGAAAACGAGAGAGACAGACAGACAGACAGACAAACAGAGACAGAGAGAGTGGGTTCTGACCTGTGTAAAGAGAAATAGTAAGGCAGACAGAGACACAGAGACAGAGACATCCAGATGAGAAGGAAGTCTAATGTTTGTCACATAAGACAGTTCCCTGTTAGATCCACGAAGCCACATTGCTGCAGGGAAGAGCAGAAAAGTTGAGACGCAACACTAGCCACTCCTACCGTATGTGTGTGATTGGAAGCTGCATTGGGAAATCATATTATTCGGTTCTTTCCGAGTCTTTCAAAAGATATTTCTTTTAACTTACTATTTTAAGTCTGGGAATTCCCGCAAAAAGTGTCTAGAGGGGCGTCGCCTTACGGAAATTCTTAGATACGTACTTTGTTCTTACCTAACTCTTTATGAGCCTTTTAAAAATTTTTTAAATAAATCTGAATTTTTTTCACCATTAATGGTCTATCTCTATCAATGTCTTTATAGGTCGAGCAAAGAGTGTGTAAACCTTAGAAAAGATAAATGACTGAGCGTAACGTTTCTGCTATTTTTCTTTCTTTCTAGTTGCCCAGCTCAGCGGGACATTGAGGTAAGGTTTTGTAAAATATGAATTTTAAATAATTACACTAAGCTTTGAAAGCTTCTCAGGTTTTCTTAGAATATATAAATATCTTGGTATTTGAATACATATTACATGTACAAGTACTGTCATTTTTGCTGTAGCGGTCCATTTTTTTTGTTTGTTTAAACTGGCTTAAATTTACTGAATTTCAGCTTGATAATTTTCTTAATTGTATATTGACTCTTATCTCACGATACCGAACTTCGTCATAAAACCAAACTTTGCAAACTATAATTATGATGATAACCAGATTTGGACCACTGAGAATTGAAAAAAAAAATATATTAAAGATTTGTGTGTCAGGTCAAACTCACCCGCTTAATTTTATTCAATGAAATAAAAAGTCCGGAGAGCAAAGTGATTCAAAGTTTTCACGCTTCTAAATTAGAGCTACAAACTCTTCAACCTGTCATTCTATTCGGCTGAAAAGGTGAATTTTCATACACTATAAACTGCCAAAAATGTCATGTCACAAATCTTTACCAATTTTCATTCAAAAAACCTAGGTATTGGCTGCTTACCTTTTTTTTTTTTTCGTTTTTTTTTTTTTGTTTGTTTGTTTTGTTTGTTTGTTTTTGTTTTTTTTCATTTGTTACTATTGGCAATATAATAACTTTTTCTTTTTTTTTTTTTTTTGGTCTTTCACTAACGCCACGTATGCAAGTGATATGCACTGAAAGGTAGTCTTCCTGTAGGGTTAACCTCAATTTTCAAGGTTCCTCATGCCATGATCCTATCCACGCGAGGTTTTAATGAGGTCCACGACTCGGACAGACTTTATGATTTCCAGTTTGTAGCGCACACAACCGAACTGCTCTGCCTGTTGATCATAGCCCTAGTCTCTGTGGGCTGGTTCCATGGAGATCTTCCTATCCCAATCATAATCTTGTGAGATTCGGGGTAAAAAAAAAAGCCAGAAAAAGAACATTTAAGTCTTTCCTCCGTTCTTTTTCTTACAGTTTCCTTTTGTTTATCTCATGGGTGAGTACATTTATGTCGGTAATGTTTTCCTTTTTTTTTTTACAGCTTTGTCTCTCTGTCTGTCTGCATGCCCGTCTGTCTGTATCTATAATTGTGTGTTCCTTTCAAGCAGAAGAATCTTCCATATTGAGGACAGGTTCCTAATATATAAAAAAAAAAAACATGTTAAAGATAATTATATTTTCTTTTTGTGAAAATTATCAACGGCATTTTTGCTTCGCTATAAAAGAGTCAATTACATAAGAAATTAAAATAATACAAAGCGGTTTTGTTTAACGTATGTTTTGTTATTTGTTTTTTTTTTCGCATACGAAAAGATATGAATCTAAAATGCACAATTTATTCAAAATCCACATAGAGCCTAATGATGTAGCGGTTTTTTTTTTTTGGTTTTTTTTTGTTTTTGTTTTTGTTTTTGCTTCAGGGCTAAATTACCAAAATATATTGACCAGTCTCAACATTTGATCAAAAATACCTAAAAATAGCATTATTCGATGGATATCAAGTGAGGTACATCAAGTGAGAAAGAGGAAGAGAGAGAAAGAAGAAAAAAACAGAGAGAGAAAGATAGACTGAGATAGGGAAAGAGAGAAAGAGAGACTGAGGGAGGGAGAAGAGAGAGAGAGAGAGAGAGAGAGAGAGAGAGAGAGAGAGAGAGAGAGAGAGAGAGAGAGAGAGAGAGAGAGAGAATGACAGAGGGTGCAGGAGAGCATGAGGGAAGGGAGAAAGATAGACAAACCCTTGGGTAGACAGACAAATGAGGATCTACGCTCGACTGCCCAGCCAGAATGCAGGTGTGTGGACCCAGGGCGGACAAACAGTGCACACTGCAGTAACTGGTCGTCCTGTTGCTAGCAGCAGAGCCAGGGAGTTTCCCTAGGACTCGAAGACTGGGCGCGAGAGAAAGGAATGATACAGAAGGGAGAGCCAGGAGGGGGAAAAAAGCATTTCCTAAACGTACTAAATACATATTATTATGGAAGATCTTTTTTTTTTTAATTTTTTTTTGTCTCATTAAATTATTCGTACAAATCAGTGGTTTAAGATTTGGGAAACTTCGTGTGGAAACTGTAAATAATTATTATTACATCTTGCTTGATTTGGTCTAAATTACATCATATGGAACTTTAGGATTTAGATTCGGGAGCTCAATAGCGCTTGATGGTTCAAAGTGTATCGATAATTATGAGACAGAATTTATGGATCAAAGCATATCGATAGTAGGTAGAATTCGCATTGGTCACGGTGCATAAACCTAATAGTACTAGTTATATTTGTTCATGTGCATTAAAATTACAAGCAATGAAATAGCATGACACGTATACCATCTCATTCACTCTTTAATGTAATATTAACATCACCACCATAATAATTATAGCATAATGAAAAAAAAATGCAAAAGTAAAGCATGACATAATAACGGATTATTTTGTGAAGACTTGCGAAGAAAACTGGAAATAAAAGTAACGGAGATAATTAAAATGCCAAGGGAAATAATTAGATGATAAGTTATTATCATTGGCGTACATAATTAATAGAAATCATTAAAATAGGCACACAAGAAACTGCAATGATACAAGAATTGCTTTGACTCGGGACCAGAAAGCTTCAGTTTTCGACAGGATAACTTGAGACCCAATAAGATAAGAGGAAGAGATGACACACAGCATGTCAAGAGCAACACTAATTCCCATGAGCCTCGGCCAGAGGATATTGTCTTGCTGGTGTTCTAGAAGTTTAGCCGCGCCATGGGCATCCACAACAGCTCAGCAGAAAAATTCAAACTTGTATTGCGCGAATAGGGCAAGTCTTTGGGGAGTTATTTGACGTCTACCAAAATTTACGATGAGTTAAAAACGTCGAAAATTATTGTAGATCTAGACTAGCGATTTTTGACTGCTACACGTGTGTGTTGGGTGAGATGAGGAAAGACTTGGGGCATCACGCGCTAAGCTAGCAGCTAGTGAGTCTCCTGGTGATTGGTGGAGGGAAGAGAACCTTCACCCGGCCACTAGCTCAACACAGTACTCGAGCAGGGCCTCCAATCTTCTCGTCAAGAACCGAAAACTTGTTGGTCTTCCTCTGAATCAGTGGAACGGCACTGTAGTTCTGATGTGACAATAACGATTGTTGCAGCATCTCATCTCCTCTCTCTCTCTCTCATCTCTCTCTCTCTCATCTCTCTCTCATCTCTCTTTCTCTCTCTCTGTCACTCCCTCTCTCTCTCTCATCTCTCTCTCATCTCTCTCTTTCTCTCTCTCATCTCTCTCTTTCTTTCTCTCATCTCTCTGTCACCTCTGTCACCTCTCTCATCTCTCTCTCTCTCTCTCTCTCTCTCTCTCTCTCTCTCTCTCTCTCTCTCTCTCTCTCTCTCCGTTCTTTCCACCTCTTTCTATATCTCTATCTCCATTTTCCCCTCACTCCCGACCTCTCTGTGCCTCTCTCAAACCGACTTTTAAAGGTCACTGAGTAAAAAATGAAAGCATGTGGCACGTGCAGTTTATATTGATATAATTTGCTACAAACTTCTCCCATTTTACCTTTCACCCGCACCTCTTGGGGTTGATTTTTAATTGAACACTATAGTATTATACATGTATACATTTCATGATAACTGAGTATATCATATTCTGTCTTTCTTCTGCACTTTTATCTTCTTTCAACGCCGTTTTGTTCCCGTATAATGATTCTTAGCGCGGGTCAGGGGAGTTCAACAACAGAACTGCATGATAATGTCGAAAATAATGATAAATAATGATATATGTGACGATAATGATGGCGGTGATCATGTCAATAGGCTACTGATTGTGATGATGATTATGATGATGATGATGATGGTGATGATGGTGATGATGGTGATGGTAAGCGATAACGAGGATGACGACGGCGATGTTGATGATTATAACGATGATGATCATCATAATTAAATGTGCTTCTGATGTTGCTGATGAAAATTCAAAGCCTGCAGCAATTAGAGCAAGACGAAATATTTTTTTTTTAAATCAATTTTATGACTATCGAACAGAGGATTGTGACACTGATCGTAAGATTGTAGCACTAGGATGTTGCTATTGGCACTGTATAGGCTCCCCTTGGTTATCAGTAAAAACACTGTTATATTACTATAGTGAGATGGTCAGACAGACAGAGGATTGTGACACTGATCGTAAGATTGTAGCACTAGGATGTTGCTATTGGCACTGTATAGGCTCCCCTTGGTTATCAGTAAAAACACTGTTATATTACTATAGTGAGATGGTCAGACAGACAGAGGGCTGTGACACTGCTCCTAAGGTAACATGTTGCTATTATTATTAGCACTGTATAGGCTCCCCTTGGTTATCAGTAAAAACACTGTTATATTACTATAGTGAGATGGTCAGACAGACAGAGGGCTGTGACACTGCTCCTAAGGTAACATGTTGCTATTATTATTAGCACTGTATAGGCTCCCCTTGGTTACCAGTAAAAACCTTGTTATATAGTGAGACGGACAGACAGACAGAGAGCAGGGGGGGAGGAGATAGAGAGATTGAGCAGATGAGGTACGATTAAGGTTGAGAGAGTCTGAGACAGACAAAGGTAGAGCAGAAGGAAAAGAGGTAAAGAAAAGAAGATAAAGGAGAAATAAAGATAAAAGCAGAGAGGAGAAATGGAATTGTGAGATAGATAAAGAGGACAGGGAATAATGAGAGAAAGAAACGGAGGCATACAGAGACAAGCTTGGTTCTCAATTTGATAGAGGACAAAAGAGAAGCAACCCCCCCCCCCCCCCCAAAAAAAAAAAAAAAAAAAAAAAAAAAAGGTTGAGACAGTTATTACGACTTGAATTGGGCCGTGTTTTTGATGTCTTAATTTCTCCATTGTCTCATCTTTGGCAGATTGAGGGCAGATCAAAACCAGCTGTGGAGACAAAAGCAGGCCAATTAACTTTTTCTTTTTTTAGACTTAGATAAGACACACATTGGCTGACCTATTTTCAGTTAGTGACCACTTACAAAGTGGAAAGCTTCGAGTCAATTTTGAATAGTTTTATAGGTCGGAGAATGCAATCTACATGTAGAGCTAATCATGGAGTATTGTAAGAGGAAACAACCCATTAAATGCCTTGTTTATAGCACTGTGTGCCTTAAGCAAGGCTAGGCCCTGGAGAAAGTTGTGAGTTTGGGTCCAAGACTAACACTTACCTAAAATGATTATCTATTTTGAATATGTTTAAAATAAATAAACAAAAAAAAACCTTGGTACAGATGATTTCAATTTCTGTAAATTGAAAAAAAAAGATCGCATAATGCTTCAGTGTCTGGTCACTAAAAACTTCAGTAATTTCTCATTGCACAAAGGAGGAAAAAAATGAGTAAAGGCATTGCACTGTATGTAGAACCTCTCTTTTCGTCTCGTATTCGATTCTAACAACGCTGCAGAGATCTCGCCCAGCTTTTTTGTGGGATGTTAGAGCCTGCGCATGCGGCCTTCTTCCAGCCCATCTCAAGGCCTCTCTCTCTCTCTCTCTCTCTCTCCAGACTCTCACGCTTTTTCTCCATGCTGCGTGCGACACATGATGCAGAGAGGGGCGGGTCCCTGGCCTATCGTTTCTGGTTAGATCATCCCTAAGGTCAGTTTTACTATAATTGTACCAAGGTTGTAGCGAAAACATGTTGCGGCATTGATAAAATGCGTCATCTAAAAAGAAATTTAGGCAGTAGTGATATATATGGTCCAACGATGTAGTGGCAAAGAGGGGCGTGTAGCTTGCGTTTAGGCTAGCGGAGGCCAACTAGATGGGGGCGGTAGGGAGAGTAGAGGGTGACTTTGACTCGTTCTCTTCATTCAGCACACGAGAATAGAATGTGGTGTCGTGGCAAAGTGTCTGCTTGCTGGGGTGTCATCATTGCATAGTGTTCATCTAGATTGTAAAGATGCCTCATGTACTTTATCCGACTTGTGCATATATCACTCTTGATCTCTTTTTACTGCGATTCAACTGGAATGGACAAGTGTGACAGCTCACAATTTTGAAAAATCTCAATAAAGACATTCTTTACCAGAGTAAGGAACCCTAATAAAACTGTTGAGATTTGCCAGTCGGATAAATTTTGACCTTCTCGAGTTCTGACCCTGAGCTGCCAAAAAAGTATGAATATTAGGTCCAGATCGTTTGAACCAAATAGGTGAGTGATCGAGATAAATAACCCATCTTTCTACCTTTCGATCTGATCAGTTATGGCTCAGATAGATCTAGCCTGAAACTAGGCTAGATCAAGATTGAGATTTAGACTTGCCGAAAATAAATATAATTAAACATCGCACCCATTAAATTTACTTAATTTTGTTCTAGCTGACGGTAACAGAACGCGCAAAACCATTGCAAAGGAAGATTTGTGTTTTAGCCATAGGTATAGATCTAGTGGGAGTCACAGAATGTGGCCCACAGGCTTCTTGTTTAGATTTAGGAGGCGGCCTGGCCTTGCTTGCACCGGAAGTGTGACGTTGGAGGAAAGGCTACGTTCTTGTTCAAAGATGGACTCTTCCGAAATGTAAAGCTACACGTCTATCCGGATTTACATTAAAGTTATTAATTGAGCTTCACAAGATTTCGGTTGACATCAGAGAATTTTCTCTTAAAACTTTGTACCCTGATTTCAAATCGAGACAAGTCTTGGTACAGACTTGCCGCAGATTTGATCTAGATTCAAGATATAAGATCTTATTGACTCAAGTTTTCCTTCTCAACATCATTCAGCAATGTGGGAGTCCAAGGGTCGTAGCACACCATTGTTTGCAGGATTTCATCACTCTAGCGGAGAATCTAAACTGCAGTTTTAGATAGAGTCAGATCTAGAGTCTGTATAAGATATAGAATGCAAAGCTTAGGTTAGATCTACATTCTTTAGAGATTTGGAATTAATGGAAAAGGCATTGATGAGCCATTTTATGATGGTAAGTAAGGCATCACCAAATTTCATTGAAATTAAAACTGAGATCTAGATCTAGATACAGTTGAGACCGGTTATTTCAAAGTCATTTGGATGAAAAAAGGACCTCGAATTGTCCAAAATTCGAATTATCAGAATACATAGAGAAAGACAGTAAAAAAAAAAGTAGATGACAGATCAGGAATGTCGTACAAGTGTGTGCAAAGAAGGGGTGGAGAGGGGGGAGAGACGACTAACCACTTTCCCTCTTGTAGCCTTATTGTAACCTTATATTAGGTGGGGGCACACACTCCAGAATCACTTGCCGTGTTGAGCATAGCACTTCATGTACTTTGTTTTACAAGTCAGGAGAAGTGCTTACACTGTGTCAGAATAAAAAAAATCATGCCAAAAATGCTACGAATTAACCGGATCCTTATTTCTAAATTCGAACTTATTTTTTAATAAAGCTTGAAGTTAAAGAGAAATATTCAGTGAAATTATATGACTTTGGAATATATCCAAGACTTCGAACAATCCGAATTCAATTTATTTGGACTCCACTGTATTGTATATATCTAGCTCTAGATTAGGCCCAAATCTGGATCTTTAATTATTTTTTTTTCCTCTTAGTTTGGATTGCATCAAATTTTGCAGTGGCAATTTGTCCCTTTCTATTGGTATGAGAATTGTTGCTGATTAAGTGATACTTTCTGGCAAGAATGTGTGATTTTTTTTTGTCTATAGAAATTTTAGGCCTATATTTCAGAGATAAATCTAGATCTAGATCTAGATGAATTCACTGTCTAAATAACAATAAGTAGGCTAGTTACTAGGCGTGTGTTATGGATGAGTACATTATATTTTTAAAATGTTCTTTAAAGACTCAACCTGGTTATGTTGCATTAAAAGGAGCCCAACTAATGCTGATTCCTTTTTTTTCCTGGTATAAAATTTAGATTCTCTGAGCCTATAATCAAGACTTCACCACAAGCTAGAAAATTTCAATGTAGAGCCAGGCCAAGAAATTTAGGTTATATTTATGAATAAAAGTGGTGCTTGAAATAATTTAAAGTATGTCTTTAAGATAGGTTTAACTACTCACTATGTACTATCTTTACTACTGCTGAGTACTACTACTTCTGTAGAACTCGAAAGAATTATTTTTATTTTGGATTTGTTTGGTGGGTTACTGTTTTGAGTTGGACAAAACTTCTTTACTGTCTTTTCGTAGAGGAGGAAAACCATTTAAGAGACAATAAAGTTTAAAATGTGTAACTTTATTATTAGCATACATGTGTAAATTAATCTAGATTTTTTTTGTACTTCAAAAAAAAAAAGACAACTCTTTTTGCCTTTTTTTTTTCTTTGTAATTGTAAACAGGTATAATAAATAGTGCATATATATATATTTTTGTTAAACACTGATTGAATTTGGCCTCAGACTACTACTAGAAATATATGTCTTACTTATTGCTGCCTTTTTTGTTTTATTATAAAATGCTTTCAAAACTGTTTTTTAATTCTTCTTCATTTATGAATTTCCTTTTGGCATGCCCAGCTAATGGAGAGAAAAACTTGCAGCATTTTAAATTTCTTGGTTCTAGACAGTTCCATTAAAATCCTTTAATTAAAGAAATAATTTGCTATCTGTAGAATGATTTGTGTCATATATCTTTGCCCCTTAGTTCCCTTGGGTTTCAATATAAATGCTGCACATCTTTGGATTATTACAAGTGGAAAGCAAGTTTTTGGGTACTAGACAGCTATTTAAAAAAAAAAAAAAAATTAAAACTATGTACCAAAAGGACCCTCTCTACATGCAGTTCATTTCATGTTTAACATATTTTGCAAATGGCTTTGCATTTTACGCTCACTACCCATCTCAGCTAGCCCTGTAAAAAATTAATTTGCTAATATCAGCCCCTAAGTCGTCAATTACTCTTTACAATACATGTAAGTTGTTAAGCCATCCTCCTCGCCAAGTGATTCTCATGTAGAGCATAAATAAAACCTCCTCTCTCTCTCTCTCTCTCTCTCTCTCTCTCTCTCTCTCTCTCTCTCTCTCTCTCCCTCCCTCTCGCTACTTGTATCTAAAATGTTTCAGATGTTTCGCATTTGCTAGTTTTTTTTTTTCTTTAGTCGTTCAGAGAAGTTAACGTAGACTCGACTCAAATTCTTCATCCAATCGCTTGTGCGACTCCGAGGTTGAATACTGTTTACTCTGCCTGAAGCATCCACCCAACAGTATACAATACATGTACCCAGTCGTGTAATATCATGATAGGCTGGGAAGACAGCACCTTCAGTTCTGCGTGACTGTGGGAAAATTTCACCGTGTCCACATCTAGGGCGGAGAGAGAGAGAGAGAGAGAGAGAGAGAGAGAGAGAGAGAGAGAGAGAGAGAGAGAGAGAGAGAGAGAGAGAGAGAGAGAGAGAGATGCTGATAACTGGCCTAGGCTGTAGGTGGGTGTCTCCGAAAAGAACCGAGGTGAAGGGAAAGAGGTTGTGTCGTCAATAAGATTGATAGCAGTAGCAGTAGGAAGTGAGGGGGGGGGGGGGGGGCGCTCCACAGGGAAAGGGTGGTGTGTGTGATGCATGGGGGATAGAGGTTTGTGGCTTGGCAGGGTGACACCCAAACTCGTCCGCTCCTCCCACGCCTCATTCATAGCCCCTTCCCCCCCCCCCCCCCCCCCCCCCCCTCTCTCTCTCTCTCTCTCTCTCTCCACGACGCTCTATTTCCCCTCAATTAAATCTTCTACTCTTTCATTCTGAAATAGCCTTCTATCAAAAGTATCATCGAATGAAAATAAACTGAGCAAGACCTCCAGGCTGAGGAGCGCATGTCCTAGAATTTCATATTTTTTGTTTTAAAGCCCCTCTTGATGACCGGGGAGGTCCACAGCAGAGAGAGCTAGCAACACGCACGCCGTGTCGCGCACAGGGCCGAGACCTAGATCTTACATGCTGCAGGAATGTCGAGGTACATGGTTGGGCTGAAACCAGAGGCCCAGCACAGGATGTGGCCTGACACCACAAAACCGGTTCTCAAGGCAACAGGTGCGGACTCGGCCTTAGATTTTTTTTTTTTTTTTTTTGGGGGGGGGGGGGGGGGGGGTCGATCTACACGAGATAAAAAGTTTGGTTTTTTTTTTTTTTAAATGGGAGGGATGAAGCATCAGAAACCTTGACGCCCAAAACTCTTCGTGAATGAAGACAGTTAAGTTGTGATTTAGCTTATTTTGCTTTGATGAATATTTATCTATATATACAAGCGCCCCCCCTTTCCAAAAAAAGAAATGCCTATTTTCTTTCCCCCCCAAGACTCGATAGGTGTGGGCGTTAGATGAGTTATAGAGCATGAATATTAAAAAAAAAATATTAAGTAGTGGATTTAGTTTTGCGCACAAAACCCCTCCTAAATTCACAAATTTTGTACACGCAGACTTCTCCATCCAACACAGACCAGGCAGTTCCCTAGCTCAGACCAAGGAGGCTATGATTAAGATATTTTAAACGCCGTACTGTGCGAAACCTGGTATTTACTAAATGTATTGTCATGAAACGAGCAAATCGCTTGGCGTGCAACAGTGTTGTAGGGCAGGATGTGACACCTGAGGGGTACGTACTGCGTCCAGTCGTTTAGCTGTGCCGCGACCCCCTTGTACAGACAGCTAGGGGCGTGTGGTTTAACTGTTGAGGTCACGTGGTGCACGTCTGACCACTCGCATCTTGCTCTTCTACCGAACGGGAATCGACATGACAGCGAGACTCAGTGGTCCAATATATATATATATATTTACATATATACCTAAACATGTAATCACATAAATCGCATCACTTTCAAAGTTTCTTCTGCCCCTAGACAGCTATGTATTCGTGATGTATCGTCACAAAGTTTACTTATTTAGAACGGGATGAAAATTTGAAGGGACAGTTCATAACAGTGTAAAGATGAATGAGTAAAGCCAGATCTGCATAAACTATTATCTGAGCCCAAACAGTCCTGCAGCTCGCTGGTATCGATACTGAGATCTTGAAATCCCTCTCAACTCGTGCTGTGTTTGTATCTGCAGCAGCAAAGATTTTCCCCTAATTCAAACAACTTGAGATGCAGCCGGTTGATCTCGGGTTTCGAGTTCCTCTCGGTTCTGTATCATGAACCGGTTCAGCGAGAAGGGGCTGCTGTATTTTGAAGTTTGCTGTGACATTGGGACTTTGGTTTCCCCAAGTTCAGCAATATTGGAGCTCCGAGTCATGTCTCCATGGGTCCAGGAAGGTGCACACGCAGCATGCATGGCCTGCTATTCGCTCTTGGCTTACAGTTATACATGTACATGTACTCACACTAGGCACGGGCACAAGAATTTGAAGAGAAGCTGCTTCGGTCCATTAACCGACCGTGCGTGTAGGATCACCGGCGATTGTATGTTCTAGAATATCGGGTTTTAGTTTTATCCAAACCGGTCTTGAGTTATCCTAAATTTGTGATGTGGCGTTGAGGAGGAGAGGTCTTTCGTAGGAGGCTCAACCACGTAACCATTGCTGGTGCTACTGTTGGTTCAGCATGTAAATACCAGCCTGTGAGGACCCCTGCCAACACCGCTTGTTTGCTTGTCTGTAGGGGGGGAAGAGACCTGCTCTTTTGTGGCCTTCCTGCGCCTCACCGCCTTTGTTTTTTTTTTCATTTGTAGGATAGGAAATAATGCCACTAAGTTTGCTTCAGGCTCTTATGAATACATATAACCCCACGCGAGTGTGTGTGTGTGTGTGTGGTAGACTGGTACTAGGGCAGGCCACAAGTGGGCAGCTGCAGATGGTGATTGATCTAGCCATGCTTTGTGGAGACAGTTGAGTGTCTCACTTTAGGAAGCCCTGCCCTGTTTTGATCTCGGTGGATCGCTGCAGGCTACGACAAAATTTTCAACGAAATCTATCTCGCGTGTTACAATAATTTCTTATGGAGAAAAATCGTCCGAGTTATCAAGTGATTGGCGAGGGATGTGGAACGGTCGCATGACAGCATGAAAAAAAAAAAAACCAAAACAAAACAAAGAAAAAAAAAACATTAAAAAATGAAAGCTCTAAACTCTTCACCTTCTCGTGTTCTGATGTGTTATTGTTTTAAACTTAGAGATATAGAAGAAAACATCCCGATGTTAAAACGGTTCAAGTTTTTTTTAATGATAGAATTCCCGACTCCACACAATATCGGGGAAGTTTATGACTTTTTATTATAATGTTGAATGTGCAACAGCAGACGCCATTCATCCTTCTTTCCTCCTCCTCCTTCTCCTCCTCCTCTAAATATTAGTTCAGTTAGAAAAAATTGCATTCATCTTCCTTCCTTTTCTCACTCAGCTTAGTTGTGCAAAGGGCACTCCACTTTTGGAACTTGTTTAGCGGTTTGGGGAGTTGATGGTGGTGGGAGATACAGAAACAGTACTAGATAAGCTGCGTGCGAGTAAGTCGCGTGTTTGTATTTTTTACACTTGGTGACTTACACAGCTTACTTCTGAACAACTGGGAAAGTAGGGGGGTGGGGAGGCGTTTTCCAGAAGGCTTTGTGTGCTCGACTGTAGTAGTAGTAGTAAGTACTGTCGTGCCCCGGAGACCGTCTCCTGCCTCCAGTGGGGCCACAGTCTCCTAGCTGTGGATCAGGACAGGGCCGCTAAGCCCAAGCAGCTCTTGGTAGATGAAGGAAGATCTTTCTGCGAATGTATACACATGTACCTCACTAGATTCCACAATTATTTTTTTTTCACATCTGTATAGTGTAGGTCTTCAAAGTAAAAAAAAAAAAGTCTCCCTCTCTTATCCTCCCATTTACAGTTCCATGATATGAAATCTGGAAATTAATAAATGCTGCAGGCCGTTGTATATTCTCAATACATCGTACATGTATTTATAATCATGGAGCTTATAGTAATGAACTTTGGATCTTATTTTAACATGAAGCTCCCTCTAGGTAGGTCTAACTCGTGACTCCCAGACCTTATTAATTCATCGTGTTTAAAAACCATGAACTCTTAGTAGAAGGAAGAAGGCCATGAAACCGCATAAGTGGAGTCTCGTGGTTTATGGCATTCTCCATACGCGAAACTGGACAGTTGACGTCACGCCCCAAGGACACAATGGTCTTAAACTTATGTTCATTATATTCTACATTGATGGGTTTAACTTTGTGTCTAGTTTAGCTCAGACAAGAAGAGGTTAGTTAATACAGCCACTGGTGAAGCACGGGATCTTGTGTTTGAACCGTTGCTGTCTAGAAGTGTGGTTTGGATTTTCTCGATACCGTGGACTAAACCTGAAATCCTTGCTTATCATTCCGCAATATCTTGTTTTTCTCATTGGGAGTAGTAAACTTCACGTACCTTTATACAGTTGTCGGTGGTTGATTCCGTCAAAAAGTGTCCGTTTGTCTGTACTGTTTTCTGTGATCCTGGTGAAGCCCAACAGAAGCGCTAGTGCGACAGTCCAGTGTCGTGTCTTACCGAGTGTTGATGTAACTGGAAGACACAACCCACGGGCACAGGAAGCTCTCAAGGCTCAGAAACTGCTGGCACGCCAGCTCTATACCCAGGCTCTCGCAGACCGGTAGAAAACTGGTGGATGCACCAGGCCCAAAAACATGATAAAACAAGATCGATTTTGTGTGTGTGTGTGTCAAATAACATCTCTTGTTCCGTTGTATACATTCTGGAAGGGTCCAAGTCCGTCCAGTATAAACAAGAAGTATTTGAGGACGAGTGCCCTCGTGATAGGAGTTAAGGACGGCTGTCGAACGTGATAAGTCCAGCTCGGATTTTTTTGTAACTCGTTAATGTGGTGTATGGACTTTAAAGTCTAATAGATCTACATATTTCAAACAAAAGAAACTTTTTTTTTCCGCATTGTATGGGCCAGGGCCCACTTGTTCCTTATCGGCGGGCGAGGCGAGTCTGTGCTGAGAGGGCCACTCAACCGCTGGTTGACCTACTTTGTCCAGCGGAGGGAGGAATGACGCGCGTGGTGGGGTGATCTCGGTGATATCATAGCGGTCTTTTGTTGTTGGGAAGAGATAGGGGGTGTGGAGAGCGGGCTAAAAATATTATAATTATAATTATATACCATCAGACAGAGGTCAAAGGTGATTTTGTGTGCACTCAATTCAGATCTGTCTACCTTTGGATGTATGTGTCAATAATAGTATTGATTGGATGCATTCCACATTGAGTAAAAATGTCTACTTACAAAAAAAAAGGTCTGAGCTAATGATGAGAAGAAAACGCGGAGATTTTTCTATTTTCACCCAATGGGAGCTGTTTTGCACTCTGTTGTTGCAAATGAGGCAGTGTGGAGTTTATTTTGATAGCATTGTGAGAGATCGTTGAAATGAGAGCGCTAAACAGAACTGATTGGGGGAGATTGGAAGAAGCTTGTTCATCCTGTGGATGGTGGAGGAGGGAGGCCCTGGTAGTCAGGAGCTGGGCGGGAGCTTGAGAAAACAAGAAGCAAATTAGACTCTGCTAGTATTCTTGGAGAGCGCGTTGAACAGTTAAGGGTTTTATCTTGGTTTTTATTTCATAGTTGAGTAAAGTACATGTAGTAAAGCCTGGAAATTTGAATGTCTTAAGGTGATGATGTTTCGTGTGACGAGATTAAATCGAACTATATAGTATTGAAAGCAGGGAGTGAAAGTCGGTGGTGTTTCATAGACATGTACCCCCCACACCCCAACTTGCAGTCCAGAGTTGAGTGCAAGTTGGGCTCTTAGTCGCAGAACATATCCTGATGTAGTCAGATGGATTACGCTTCATAAGTTCCGTTAAGCTCAAACTCCGGTCCGAATTTGACTCAAAATTCTAGGATAATGTAGGATTACAGGACAGGTGTGGAGGTAAATTATGAATTTCAATGAAATGGACATGTACTGCCCATCGTGTGTGTGTGTTACGCTAACTGTGTAAACCTGTAAATGATGAGTTTAGCACTGGGCTATGATCATATTATACATCATGATTCCGTCGTGCTTCTCTGATGCTACACACAGCGGGCAGGGTGGGGATATGGAGACTGTTTCATTCGTTTCCACCAAGAAAATTGAATGTAGTACGCCTTTTTCTCTTCAAGCCATTATTTAAAATATCGCACACGAAGAGACGCTTATTGCTACAAGGGGCGGTGCTTTTTGATGTTCTCCGCCTTGCTCATGTGTTGCCCGTCGGTTCCAAGTTACATCCCTCCTCGCGGCGCCATCGTTAGTGATATATGTATATATATATATGAACAGTGTCGCTCGCGGGTACATCTTTGTTGAAGTCACAGCTGTACGGAGACCGAGGAGATGGCGCTGAGGAACTTCTAAAGTAGCTGCGATATGCACATTGTTCGAACCATTATGCCTCATGCTATGTATTGTCCTCGAAAAGTAATTCTGGCCTTGCCAGGAAATTATAGATCTCTCTCAATAAGCGTTGATGTTCAAATAATGGGATTCAGAAATATTGTGGAAACCTGTTGTGTTATTGGGTTGTCTCGGGCAGGCTCGTTTGATATACATGTAGCTTACACTCAACACGGTGACTTTATCTTTATATACCATCCCGCCCACTTCCTCTCCTCCTCTCCGTTATTCTTCAAGCAATAACTATGACGTGGGCCTCAAGCCCTGGTTTGATTCTCCTGAATCCCAGGACAAGCACTTCTTCCGTACAACCACTGCTCCTATTAAAACATGGTCAATTTCCTTTTGTGCCGATTTTCCTAACTTAAATAAGTTATAAATTTATGTAACGCCGTGTCCATTGTAATCTTTGAACAGGATTTTTTTAACTGCGCAAATTCGAGTAATTTGAACGAATGAAAACGCATCCGAAACCTTTTTTTTTTTTTAAGCAGTCGTCTGTAGTTTGATTGAAGGTCGGCTGAAGAAATTCTTTTAGTTAATGTAAACTGTGATAGGCCTGCATGCACCATTATTCTTTGCCATGGAGAGATTCCTTATCCTTTCTTTATGTGGACATATACGGTAATATAATCATAGTAATGCTAATATGACGTGGCGTCCGCAGAGTACTTGTAAGTACTAGCAGTAGCTCAGCTCTGGATCAGGGGCGTGTAGTCCACACAGGACTAAAGGATGCCGCATTTGGAGACATTTGTAGGAGCTGGGTTTCTTTCTGATTTTTTTTCCCATTATTTTTTTTCTTTAGTTATTTCTTGTCTCTCTCTGTGTGACTGTGTCTTTGAGAAGTCCATTAAATCTCGCGATAAGGGTCTTCCCTGTTTCCGGTTTGATCTTCTGCCGCGGAGTGTGCTGAGATGTGTGTCGCGCACGCTGAAAGATTAGACAAGTCACCCAAGTGGTTATTGAGAGCTGGCTCCAAGGAGGACGCGACTTTTCTTTATCTTTTCCCAGCATTATTGTCTTGAACAGATGCTTCACCAGGGAATGTGTTGGGTGGGTTTTAAAATTGATTTTAAACTACCCGAAGCCGTTATCTACATGTAGTTCTCTCTCTCTCTCTCTCTCTCTCTCTCTCTCTCTCTCTCTCTCTCTCTCTCTCTCTCTCTCTCTCTCTCTCTCTCTCTCTCTCTCTCTCTCTCTCTCTCTCTCTCTCTCTCTCTCTCTCTCTCTCTCTCTCTCTTTCTCTCTCTCTCACTCTCTCCCTCTCTCTCTCGCTCCACTATCGTAAAATATGTGTTCTCCACTTGACCCAATATAAGTTCGGTTCTTTTGTCTTAAGTGGCTGAGGTATAGGGGGTGGGTTCCCAGTGTAGTACTGTGCTAGCAGTGTGTGTGTGGTATAGCGGGCGTGTTATCTGTGGTAATCAAACCATTTTCTTCTCTTGCCATGTATTTCTCCAGCACGTGATCCCGGCCCGGAGGCGTAGCCGACTAGCCGCGCTGTTGCTGGTCTCTCTCTCTCTCTACTGGAGATAGCGGTCCTAGCGGAGCGTGCAAGACGTGAGAGGCTCGCCATGTAGCGTCCTGCCCGTTCTCCGGGGCCCGCCTCCTAGACCACACGGTCTGCCATCAAGGATGGACGCTCTACCTAGTAGGTCACCCACGGCCTCAGCAGGTAGGTGAGAGTTACACTCAGATGCTTTGTTGCTTTCACTCGCCTAGTTTTCTCTTTTATTGTTGTTTGTCATTATTGTAGAAACATTTTTTTTTAATGCTAAGTGAAATCCTCAATGACTGCCTTCCTGTTTCCGAAACGAGTTTTTATTTTGTAGATGTCATCAGAGGTGAATGACGCGTACTTTTTTTAGCCTTAAAAATAAAAGGAAAGAACTGAATGCCAGTTTTGTCGGACTCTTTCTTTGGAACCGGATAACTCGCATAACTGGATCTTGACTCATGTCATACTCGATTCTGAGATTGAGCGCTCATCTTAGTTCAAATGAACCGAACTTGACATTTCTTCCCCCTGACGTTGAACGCAAATGGTGCATATATTTTCCTATTTGGTAGGCAAATTAAAAGGTAAAGGCAGTATAGCGTAATGGGTTGGTTGTTTTTTTTCTTCTCTTGTTATGTATTCCCGCCACGGTGCCCGCTCTGCGCCGAGCTGTCGTGCAATGCTTGTTTTCCGCCTGATATATGGCCGCGCGGTACGAGGAGCTCTCAGGGTTGATTCGATATCGCCAGCAGCGTGTCGGGATAGAACCTGGCCTCGAGCGTCTGGACTAGGACACAATAATTGAGAGAATAATGTGACGTGTGCAGGGGATGAGAAGAATAAGGGAATAAATCAAAATTATAACAGGTAGTTACAGTTGTCAGTGAAAAAGTCCACTCCATTACATGTAAGAAGATAGAATTAAAAAGATTTTAAATGATTTTGACCAATTTTCGAAACTAATTCCGTTATGTGAATTGAATCCAGCAGGCCTGGTGTCAGGGCCAAGAAGTTCATGAAACTGTGGTTCGGAAAGAAGATCAAGTGGCGAAATGTTACATCATGATTTTGACTTCACTGGTCCAGCCTGGGACATCAAGTAGGGAAATCACACATCTTAACCGCTCTTCGATCAGCTTCGAATGTAAGGAATCTCTTCCAAGTTTTGTCGAGGATCCATCTAGGCGGTAGTTTAATTGCAATCAGTTTGGCGGAGTAAAATTATGAAATTCAGAGTGTATGTGTGTGCTTCTTTGTTTCCCCTTTGTTTTCCATAGCAGGGGGTGAGCCGGCCGTGTAACCGCGTGAGACAGCGCTGAGTTTAATCTGCTGGATGTCGCTGAATGATCAGAACGGTCGGCTGCGTGGAGAACTGGTTCGGTAAACAGTGTAGGAGAGGAGTGGTTTCACGGAATCCGGATATCATAGCCTGGGAACCGGGTCTGTGGGAGGAGCACCAAGCACCGCATGCATACATCACACCATGCCGCTGTGTCTAGGTCCCCGCCTGCACGCCCCACCGGCTGACCTAAGAATCCTTAAAAATCGGTGTCTAAATCTTCATTAGTGAGGATCGTAGGGCAAGGTGGGAGCCCTTTGGAAGGGACGAGGGTTAAAGAGGGAGGGGGAGAGACATTCAAAGCAGAGCTAGATCTCCGAAATGAGATTAGAATTAGCTAAAACAAAGAGAATTACAAGTAAGTCTCTAAACCTTTTACTGGCCGAAATAACTGTCTCACCTGTCGGATCCCAGCACGTGCGACCTGCACCACTGAAGTTCCTGTATTGTACGTGTAATTAGTTTTTCCCGTGTGACTGTTGGACTGGATTGAATGAACGGGTGTGGACCTGGTTTAGCGCTGACACCGGCAGTCAGTCGGAGATCAATGATGAGCGGATGGTGACCCCTCGTGGCACGGGGTCGCGGGCTGGGTCTGTGGATGATCCCGATCCCTTTGTCTCTGTCACCACCCGGGATCTAGGATGCTCTTTTTTATGTAATTTTTTTCTCTTTGATCTTATTATGGCCTTGTTTTTATAGGCTTGGTGTGTGTAGATTTTTATATAAAGCCTGTCGAGCGATTCCAGAGAGATAAAGCAGTCAGCTAACCGTAAAGAAAGAAGTATTTGGAGTTGGTTGGTATGTGTGTGAAATTCAAAGAAGCAAAAAGAAAGTAAGGTTAGAAATGGGTAAGGGACCAGTCATTACTTGTAGTAAATGGATTGTCATGGATTCAGAGGCATCTGCGTTCGACTCCCCAGGTATATCAGACTGCTTTGCTTTCCAATTAACTTTAAGTAAGTTCGTTAAATGGGTACTTTACTTCAGTTGGGCGGGAAGCGTGCAGGCCAGAATGCCGTCACATTTTACCTCAAGTTGCATACCATGCACGTGCCCTTTCGGTCTGGAATCAAGTGTGGGAGCTCGGGGACTGGTCTTTACTTTGGTCTCATAAGAAATACCACAAAAAAAAAAAGATAAAATCCACGAAACTAAAGGAAGTGTTTGTGAATTATTCAGCCACTCTTCTTTAGATTGATGCCCCTTTGTGTTAAAAGCCCATGCATGGTTGAATCTGTTTAAAATGATAAAGTGTTACTGGTACAGGTAGGCAGACCTGTTTGAAAACAAGATGATCCAGGGTGTGGATCACAAGTTTGACAGGTCGAGCAACTAACTCTCTCTCTCTCTCTCTCTCTCTCTCTCTCTCTCTCTCTCTCTCTCTCTCTCTCTCTCTCTCTCTCTCTCTCTCTCTCTCTCTCGCTTTCTCTCTCTCTCTCTATCTCGCTTTCTCTCTCTCTCTATCTCGCTTTCACTCTCGCTTTCTCTGTCTCTCTATCTCACTTTCTCTCTCTCTCTCTCTCTCTCTCTCTCTCTCTCTCTCTCTCTCTCTCTCTCTCTCTCTCTCTCTCTCTCTCTCTCTCTTACTCCCTCCCTCTCCTGTTACAAAAGCTGTTGCCATGCTGTTGGTATATTCTTCAATTAGGTAATACAATAAGAGTAATCAGACCACTTAATCATAAACCACCTGGCCTGAGATATCCGAAATTCTGCGGGAAAACTAGAAATAGAAAAAGGAGGAACAATACAAGTTTGAAATAGATTAAATAAATGATTTGTAAGCAAGTAGTAAGAAGATGAGAAATATAATTCAGTGTGTTATTGTGTATAAGTGATGGATATCAAAACCAACCAACCAAGAGTTCAGTTAACCTAGTTTGTAGATAAGTGGAGTCTACGTAGCTGGTATAATGTTAAGTGAAAAAAAAACGAGGGTAATAGAATTATAATGCAAGCTGGTCCCTTCTATACAACATAATTAATAACCTAAGCTCTTCACTTCTCATTAGCAAGTATCATGGCATTCAGAGCATTTCATTGGTGTGGTTTTTTTTTATTCATGGTTTCCATCGCTTTTTCTCTGCAGATGATCCATGCGGTAACACATGTTCTATTCCTGGTTCAGCAGTGGAGAGTTATGTTCAGCATACAGGCACTGGTGGTCTGTGAAGGGCCACAGGAAACGCGCGAGTCACACATCTCTAAGTACTACACACCTAGAGGCCTGGACACACAGTACTGGATCATCCGGTGCCAGCTGGCTTGGACCTCACATGACTGTTTAATGTGGTAAAGTATTGGGTCTCATGTGGATGTGGTCAGAAACAGCAGTTTTAGTTGACGGTTGATCCAAGGTTCTGTGCAGTCTTGTATACTTGACTCGCACTTGATGATTTGGATGTAAATCTGCCTCAATGTTTATGCGGTTTTTCACCATCAAAACTTTATGTTAAATATTTCTATGCCTGCATGGTAACTGGTGGCTCTCATGTGATAACAAGTGAAAAGATCTGGTGCAATTTGTATTGTTTAAGTTTAAATTTTTGACAATTTGACTCATTTCATTATACTTCTGAATTGCTACTGGTGAGATAGTTGTTATAAAGCTGTGACCTATATTATTGCAGTGCAGGTCAATATTTATATATCTTACATTAACATGGTTTATTCCATCAGAGTAATGAAGTGAAGTATAACTTGCAAAGAAAGTTGTTACATTATTTGATGTTGAAATTTGAGATATGGGTTGGGTTCCCTATCATTTTCAGAAATAAACTTGATAAATATGTAGGATATTTAGAAGAGCAAAGTTGATGTTTGTTGATGTTATAATAATATATATTTCATTTCTGTGATATTTGTTTTTAATGAATTTTTTGTAAAGCCATGCAGTGCCAAGTGCTTTGCCTTAAAACTTTTCTTTCTTTCTTCACTTAAAGCGCTTTTCTCAGCCAGGGCTGAACTACAGATGCCCTGGGTGGAGATGGAGCACCGTTTCAAGTATTTGCCTGCGGTGTTCAGGCGGAGTGATGGGTTTAAACTAGACCTATGGAACGGAGCTGTGGAGTGAGCAGGATTGAACAAAGGTTATGGTTGGAGAGTTTCCTCTGACATGGACAAGTTGATTTGATTCTATTAACTCTTACTTTTATCATAAGAATTCTAAGGTAAAGAATTGAGAATTGTTTTATTCATTCTGCTTCTTTTGTCATAGAATCAGGTTTACTGTAATCGGGATAGTCTGGTCCACTTTAAATTTTAAAGATTTCTAATTAAATTAAAAGTGTGAAATGGATCTGTTTGAGCCACAAACTGGATACTAAATTGTTTGCCACTAATGGTGCTGACAGAGAGCTTACTGAAGGTTATTTGGACCCTCTTATTTCTTTTTTTTTTCTTTCTCTTTCTTTTTAGAGTTTGTGATACCTTCGCACCTTCACATGTTGCAGAAATTGTTGGTTCATAATTTTTACAACTTCACTGTAATCTGTGGAAAGTTTTTCAAGTCTTCAAGCCTGGCAAAAGCAACCAACCTTGAGCAATGCGATTGATTTGGACTCTGGTATACGTGGGCATCTTGAGATGGGAAAAATTTGTTTGTGATATCGTTATGCTTGTTTTTTTTTTCTCAGTTCCATGTCTTTAAACATGTAAAAGTGTCTTGGGCAACTGTCATTCATTTTTTCCTGTTTCTGTGGTTGACAAGTTTCGGAGTTTCATTTCAAGGATTTTTGTCCAGTTAACGGTAAAGTCTCATTGGTGGCAGATCATAGCAATGTTGACAGGAGGTCAGTTCTACAATCTGAGAGTAAAAAGAAAAAGTCAAGCCTACGTCTCCTCGTCAGTTTTCCATCCCGTCTGAGACGCGTACTGGACGGAGAACTGATAAGGGCTTGTGGGTGACAAAGCTGCAATGTAACCACCACAGATGGATCACTCCACATGTGATTAGTTCTTCCAAGTTTTTCAGTTTTGCTGACTTTGCATGCAGCAAGTTAAGGTCATGTTTTCACCTGAGTCAAGCTTTTGCTAGAAATTAAGCTGATTTTATTTTTTTTTTCAAAGAATGTCATTTTTGTATAGCTTGTCATAGCATATCTTTCTTACATATCAACTTTTTTTTGCTAGCTTTTATCATGACCATCATTCAGTGCCATCCTGGGAGGCTTTGATAATTTTTTTTTTCTTTGCACTTGTCTACCTTTTATCTACCCTATTGCTTTCAATGCTTTTATTACATTTCCTGTGTTAAGTCTTTTTGTTAGTATCATCTGTCCTTTTCTCTTGCATATTTCATATTTTTGGTTGTCATAGGATATTGCAGTATTTCTCTTCTTAAAAACTGGCTGCATTATAAAGCTTAATGACTGTACAGTAAAGTACTCTTATTTCGAAGTCATTCGGATAAAAAAGGGCCTTCGAATTATCCGAAATTCGAAGTATCAGAATACATAAAGAATGAGTTTAAAAAAAAATGTGGATGACAGATCAGCAATGTCGTACAAATATGCAGGGGGGTTGGGGGTGGGCCAAACCCCTTTCTCTCTTGTAGCCTTATTTCAGACTCTTGCCTGTAACGTAGGTGGGCACACACACACACACACCAAAATTGCTTGCCGCGCGGAGCATAGTACTACGTGTACTTTATTTTACAAGCCTGGAAAAGTGCTTTCACCGTGTCAGAATAAAGAAAATCACGCCAAAATCACTTTGAATTAACCGGATCCTTGTTTCAAAATTGGGACTAACCGATACTTTGTAATAAAGCTTAAATAGAGAAATTTTCGGTAAAATTAAACGACTCCTAAATATCCAAGAATTCGAACTATCCAAATTCGAATCATTTGGACTCAACTGTACTAAAACATGAGGCTGTGTGTTCATTTTGCTTGTTTTATTTTTTTATCACCTTTTGTCAATTTGTATTGACGTGTGATTTAAAGAACAGGCATTTGACTGGAGAATACGGCAAAATTGAACCTGTATACTATATACTAGTAGTTAAATTGTAAAAAAAAATGTAGAGTGGATCTTCATTCTATTAAAACAGAGTTGTTTTTTGTTAAAGCAGCAAATAAAAATTTAGGGCATTATATTACATTAACCATGGAAAAAATACAAATTTGCGTCAGTTAGATAGTTATCTGAGAAATGAGACACTTTCTGATACTGTTTTTGCATAATTCGTTATCAAACATAGGTCAAGATAATTTTCAATAAAAGTCTTTCTCAAAACCAATTGTTTGCGTCCCATTAGTCAAGAAGATAACCTGCCTCTTTGTAAATTTTGCTCATTAAATTCTCAAACCTTGCTCTTTTCTTCTCGATACCAGCCATGTTGTATGATGAAATGTTAAAGAGGTTGATATCACTCAATCCTAAGAAATGCTTGAATTTCATACGAAGCTTAGCAGAAGTTACAATAACCTCTCAAAGAGAGATAATCAAATTTTCATTAGAAACACCATACATTTTGTTATAAAATTTTCACTATTTAAGTTACGATGTTGGTTATAACTTGGCTTAGACTCAGAACTTGGTCTATGTTTTTTTTTAATTGATTAAAGTTAGAAAAATCAGTTTTTGAAAATTGATTAGCCCCTGCAGAAAAATGGATATGAATTTAATTCAACAAAATCTACCTCGGCAAACTGAGGACATGACCCGGTCATGGCCCAGCTGTGCCGAGGCTGCCTAACTAGCAAGACCGCCAATACACTCATCAAATGATAGATCATTCCTACATTATATAAAAGTTTAAATAAACACTTTGAAATGATGCAATTCTAATGAAATCAAATGAATTACAGTGTTACTGTGTTGTTTACACACATGTGGCACACATACGCAGCATGCTCTGTCAAGGCGATCTCTATAGTTAGAGGGCCTTAGCTCTGTTCCATTGATTTTATCTTGTGACTTCCCACGAGTAGTTCTTTCATGAAATAAATGAGCTACAGGTCTAAATTTAAAAGTGACATCAGAAATGGGTATTCTCGTACTTGGGCCAGGAGTTAGCAGCCCTGGGTCCGAGATAACTCGGCCACAGGCCTTGAAAGCAGATACAGAGGTATCTCGTACGAGGGGTAAAGTCTGTTAATGAATTATTGAACATTTCAAACTAAAAAATTTGGCAGACTTTTTTTCTGACATAACCAAGGTATTTACAACCACGGATATTATAACTCCAATTTCTTTTTTTTTAATTTAGACAAAAAAATAAGAAATTGTCATTATCCTGCTTAGATTTGTTGCAAAAATCTGTTAAGAGTCTCTATTGTTAAACTTGTCCAGTCCTTGATGTCATAATTAGTCCATGATGTCATAATTACCTCCAGTGCCTTGATTGTCCGCCTCACTCTTCCCACTAAAGATGGATTCTTAGGTGATTCTTTCCAGTCTTTTTGGGATGTTGATGTGGGCGAGTTATTGGTTTTCTTGGTATTTTTCTCATGCTATAGAGCCAATTTTGTGGAATTCTTAAAATTTTTAGGACTATTGAGTCTTTATATTGGCTATCAAGGAACATCTCATTTTCTCATATGACATTTCATTAAAAAAAAAAGCTTTAATCTTTTTCCTCGTCAGTTTTGGTAACCATATGTGTGGTTAGCTGTTGGGAATATAAACGATATTACAATTTTGTTTTGTTTCACTTTTGCTTTTCCATGTTTCCTACTCGTTAAAGGTTTTCGTTTGTTATGCTTGTCTTCTTCTGATTCCATTTGCGAAGTTGTTATTTTTTTTTCAAATCTGACCTCTAGATATAGTTTTCAAATTGTTTATCCTTTATCATAGAATTGGTTTCTTTTAGCCTTTTGTGTTGTTGTTTTGTATAAGACCTGCTTTATCACTGTTCTTTACTGCCAGGGTCAGTTCTGAGACCTACAGGAACAGAAGTTTTAGATAAGAGAAGAGGGCTGTGTTGTCCACTTATCTAAGATCTCTAATTTTTTTTTTCTGCTTGTGTCTTGGTGTTGTTAATTGTGTGCCATATTTCCAATAAATCTACCTGTATATAGCTGATAAGGTAAAGGGAGAGATGCAGACTTGAGAAATAAAATAACTTTCTTAACTCAGATATACCCATCCATGCAATGGTGTTTGATGACGCTACCATTTGAAGCATCAACGATAAATATTTCATGAAAGAGGCTTTTTAGTAGCTTGAGTCTGGGATCTCGCTATATAGATAAGTTGTAGATTCAACTCATACATGTTAGCCATTTCAAGTCTAGATCTATTAATAAATTTAGTTCTTCTGTTGGCACTTATAATCTCGAGATAACCAAAACAGAGGCCTTTGTCTAAATTCCATTCCTTAACTTGAACCAGGTAAATCATCCAACAAACCTCGGCATTTGCTGCTTCAGATTGACAAAAATTTGAATCCAGATTTTTGAGGGAAATCTTTTGGATATTTTCTCTTGTAAGATTTACATTAATAAAGTAAAAAAGGAGTCATAATTTAAATTACAACATGTATTTGTAAAGTAAAAGTTGTACTTAAATTTTGTTCCTATATTGGCAGCTTTTCACAAGGAACTCATTATGATATGTTTATCTGGTTTTTCAAAAACTTAATATGGTATACATGTATACACTTATGAAATAAAGTGAAAATCATGTTCTTCTTTACCCAATTTTTTAAAACAACGCTGCATTATTTGAAATTTCATTTGTTTCCCTACAACAGAGTGTCTGAAATTTATTTTTTTCAATAGCAATGTTTGCAATTCTGTGATTGCTTCATTTTAAAATTATAGCATTGCATATCTGGAATGTCATCTCATGAATTTCATGGAGATAATGCAGTGTAAGACAATCCTATTTTTTTAAAGTTAAATTTTACATATTTTTTCTTAACTGATTACATCCAGATTTTTTTGGGTAGCTTGCCAGAATTATAGAAGACTCGCATTTCACATTCATACTCACAGCGTTGGTATGGACGACTATAGAGAACAGCTTCATGCTGTGAGTGTGGGAATGGATGTAATCAGTTAAGGACACATTTCTCTTTAACTCAGGCATCCTTATCTTTTTAAACCTTTGGACTTTCCAAAAATTATTTGCAGAATCTTCATCTGAGCATAAGGATCTTTCAAGAGACTGATTAAAACCACTCTTGACTTTACTGTTCAGATTTAAAAACTTTAACTTGTTCATTTAAGGAATGCTCTCCCCTACCTTTAGTTGAAATTGAGCCAGTGATGTTCAACCAATATCTGCATAAAATGAGCTATCTCCGTCTGGAGATATTTGCACACTTGAAAATGTGTGCTTAAGATGACAAATGTTTTAATAGGTAATGTTAATTTTACTATTGCTGTGCTTTATTACAATTGTCCTTCACCAGAATTGAATAGAGACTCAGCTTGTAAATTGTCTTCGTGACTGTGAGACTATTTTGAGGTGGATATTGTTTCCTACATCTGCATATAGCATGTTGGGATGACCAGAAGTATGATAACATGACCTTGAGTTTTAGTATTTTCCTATTACTGTACAATAAAATTGTGCCAAGTTCTAACACTTGGTGAAAGTTGAAATTGGAGCGGGAAGCTAGGCAAAGAAATTAAGGTGGTAAAAATTAATTTTCATAGGTCTCTGTTAAAATGTCCATGTAATAAAAACTAATCATGCTATTGTGAAACTTTCTTTTTTTTGCCGTTGCATTGAAAGGCAGTTTTCGTTGAAATTTAAAGTGGGATGAGATAATCTTCATTTGTGTTGATTTAATTTGCTAGAATCAGAACCAACCTCTGTCTATGTTTCAATGAAATTAAACGACTTTGTTGACTTCACAAACATTTAAATACATCAGTTGATTGTACTTTTCTTTACCAAACCTTTATTCATTCCTTATGTTCATATCAATTTTCATCCACCACAAATGGCTAATCATATCCTAGTTTAATAATAATATCTGCGATTTTACTACTCATCTCTATACTGCATGCACTGCTTTATGGCTGCTCATGTTCATCCAACTGATTGTATTGTAAAGTGTCACCATGAACTTAGGAGGTGAAAACAATTGTATCTAGCCTAACAATGAAACAATGGTTTTCTCATAAGGTTTTGTTGATCTGACGGTTGTATTTATACATGAATTGGCATCAATCTACTAGCAATCTCAACTTAAGCGTAGTTGATAGTATGATTTCGAAATCATTCTTGTTAGTGAGTAAGTGCATTTCAAGTGTTGGTGCTGATGAAAACACTTAAGAGTCTAGATCTGTTTAGTATTATGGTATAAACGACCCAGCAAAACAGTTGCTGGAAGTGTAATGTATTTCATTCCCTGGAGCACATGATACAGTGTCAGTGTGCATGCAGTGGATGTGTCTTATGAAAATACTGTACCTTTGTATTTGGTCTTGTCACGCATTAAAAAAAAATGTTTCAATTATTTAGCATTATAAATTTATATAGAAATCTTTCTATTCAATCATCATTGTAATGGTTTCATTGGAACCAACAATTTCTCAAACATATATATACACGTGTTTAAAACACTTAAAGTTTTTGTCTTTTTTCCTGAGATTACAGAGTTCAACTTTAAGACACTCTGTCATGTTCTGCAAAGTTTCAAATACATGTATTACATTTCTCTCCTGTAACTAACCATTAATGTTTACCCTTCGTGGGCTTAGGAAGCCTATCTTGTTTGAGATCTCACAAGTAGATTTGACTGATCTCATCTATTCCAACAAAATCTATTGCAGAAAGTCTATGAATATTTCATTTTTTTTTTGTTCAAATGTCCTGAGAAATTTCTACATTCTTGTTCACTGTCCTGGGACTAGTTCAAGAGATCTTCATATGGCTATTGAAGTTAGGACAGGCTCTCATCCTACACATCTTTGCTTCAATCATGATTAAATACCATAGTGATGTAATCAACATTAAATATTTGCATCATTCTAAGTAGAATAAGATATCTGTTTCAGAGAAAATTTTAGTTTTCAATTTTTAACAACAAAAAGTTTACAGCAATTCAATTCACAAATATCAATTTCCGGATTTTGATTCACAATTTCTAAAACAAAGTCTGTGAAGCTAAAAACTGAAGTGGTGATGGCGTAAAAAAACTGTTTTGATTTTTTTTTTCACCATATTTGATACCATAAAATTTCACTCACGTTGATTTTGATTGCGGCTCAATCTAGCTTCAAATCAGTGTTAAGAAGAAAAAGCATCCAGCCAATTTCAAACACTAGTTTGTGATGAAAAACAAAATAGTGACTGAACTTACAGTTACATTTAAACATGTGGGTTGCAGAAAGGTGGGAATGGGGCTCTAACCAGATACTTTCAAGATTTTTTTCCAATTGTGTGGTTCAAATTGATAGATTATGAAAAAGAGCTTTACACAGTTACAATTACAATAAGTACTAACAATGGCTTTATTAGCTAATGCTTATAAATGAGGACATGTAAATATTTTTGGAGATCAGTCATCATATACTGGTGTTTTCAGGAAAAAGCTTTTCAAAGGCTCCATCTCATGGTTTTTTTTTTTTTTTTTTTTTTAACTCTGTTCCCATTTCAAGTAGGTACCTTATTTTGCTATAAATGCACCACTTCAATTTAAAAGACATTGGGAGGTTGACTTATTTTTCTTTTCGTACATGAGATTTATTTGCATATGGATCCATATATGTTATTTCGTCATGAGCAAGAACATATTGATATATATATATATAAGGAGCATTCATATAGCATCTTCACAAACACGGATGTAGGATCTCTTGAATGAAATGTGATGATAGACAGGAGGTGGTTGAGACGAATATGGTGTCATCCTGGTCCTGCAGTTTTTTTCGGCCGCAATTTCGGCATCTCTCGCAAAAAAATGGTAAAATTGACATTTTTTTCTTTGTCTCTATTTAAAAAAGGCCCTTTTTTTTTTTTTTGGAAAACTTGTCCAAAATAACCATAGCTCCACACATGCAAAGAGAAGTTCTAACAAATATGTTAAATTTAGATCAGTCAAAACACAAATAAGAGCTCTGATCAAAGTTGTTCATACTTTTTCATGATTCCTTCTTGAAACTGTAAATATGGTGCTTGACTTGTAGTATAGCTTCATTGGATTGCTTTGCTGTGTCCAGTGAGAAATGATGAAAAGCAAGGATTTTTTTGGGGGGAGGGGGAACTGGTAGGGCAACTGCCGAAAGCAGGAGTCAACCTAAGAGGGGCCTGGGAAAATTTTGAAAATTAAGCTGCAAATGGGACGATTTTAGAGCATTTAGAGACAAATCACCTTAACTTTCAGTGTTAACCCTAAATGTTATATGGGAGGTAAAAATTAGTTCAAAAAAAAAAATGAAGAATTTTCCGCTGAAAATCATAACTGCAGAAATGTAGAAAACTGGAAGAACTGTGTGTTGCACATCGATAGTATAAAACATTTTTAACTTAAGTAACATAGATCTTGGTAATAAATTCTGTATTCTTTTCTTAAAGCTTGTACGTATCTTTCTTTGTATCACACGATGTATTGATTGTCCTAATAAATATTCTCTCTTTAATCAGATATTTTTAAAAAACTCTTTCTATGTAAATGGCTCTGCAGTCAGTATGGATATATACATATAATTCATCCCCTGGGAGTATGTGAAAGATGTACATTTTCGTTGCAAAATTTAGTAAAACTTATGGCAAAATTCTACGGTTAGGTGATCATTCATTCTGTGTGGTTTTGGAAAAATGGATAAGGAGAAAAATATATATAGTGCATACTGTTCATGTTCTAGTATCTCTTAATAATTTATCTAATTTATTAACCAAATGATGACTTACTCTTAGAAGAAGAGGAGAAAGCTAATACTATTAGGGGTCATAATCACAAATATAAACCCACAAAGAACGTTTTCAAGTGCAATGAATCCAACTTCAGTTTAGACCTGCTCTTGAATAGTTGAAAATTTTTTTTATTATTTCAGCTGTTGTTGGCGAGGAAGGTAGAAAACTAACTGTACTTTAAGTAAGAAACTATAGCCTGCACGTATAGGTTAATACAAAGTCGTATAAACTGGCTGGACATCGTTAACTGCCTATAATCAATATGAGGGTTGACTAAACAAAATGTAGGAAAAAGAGGCTATGTATATTTTCAAATACATATAGAATCTTCTATGAGTAACAAATGTATGGTTCATCAATGTTAATACTGTTAATCCTTTACAGATACATCTTACTGCCACTTGATTTTGAATGAAGACAAATAGCAAACAGTAGTATAATTATCTTTTTGCTTATCTAAGTTTTGATTTTGGGAGGGGGTTATCCATTAGATTTTGAAGACGTGATGATAAGTGGAAGCTGGTCAATTTTGAAGACATATTGTGAGAATGCTTATTTTTGCTAATTTAGTAATTACATGTACTACTGTTTGTCTCAAGCAACCATTCATAATTCATTTCAAGTATCTTGCATGAAAAAATGAGGTTGGGCATGTAATATATATAAAAGGTCACACTTAAAAGATTCACTGTCAGTTTTTAGTGTAAAACAAAATATGAAATATAATTACATGTACAAAAGAGTCCAAATAATTCTGATCAGGATAGTTCGAATTCTTGGACATTTTGAAGTTGTTTAATTTTACTGAATATTTATCTCTTCAAGCTTTATCAATTATTTTGAATTTTTAAATAAGGATCCGGTTAATTCAAAGCTATTTTGGTGTGATTTTTCGATTCTGAAAGCACTTTTCCTGGCTTCTAAAACAAAGTAGTTCTATACTCCGTGCCGCAAGGGATTTTGGGGTGTATGTGTGCGTTACAGGCAAGAGTCTGCAATTTAAAAAAGTCACATGGGGAAGTAATACATGTGTCTTCAACATCACAAACTTTATGTCCAGAACATAATGGTCAGAACCACATGTAATAAAATTAAACAAGGAAAAACCAAGGAACGCAATGTATGAAAATCAAAACATACAAATTTTTAGTGCCTCTCTGTGACCTCGTGTATAAACGCAAACCTGCATCTCAAAAATATATTTATTAAAAAAAAAAGTCATTATTCACATTTAATTCTGTGAAAAATAATTATTATCTCAATAGATACGTGTAATGAAGTATATGTATTTATCAAATTTGGTCACATTGAAGCATCAGCTTAGCTATTTACTTTTGATATGATTTTATTGGAACATTCAAATTCAATCCTTGGAAACAGCTTTATCTGTACTTTTCCAATCTATTTAAAAAACTTTCTACATGTAGTAGTTCTATGATCATTATTGTATTATCTAGGTGTAGCCCTTTTATAAGAATAGACGAGAGGTGCACTGTCTGCAGAAATGTATCTATCTATTTATTAGGACCTTTATAAATAGAATGGATTTTTTTCAAAAGTTTACCATGTACACATATTTTTTAAAGGAGCCTTATCCACCATGTTATTAAATCAAACGTCGAGTACAATAATAAATTTATGTTGTACACAGTGGTTTTAGAACAAACCTAGTACATAAGGCGTTGTGCCTATTGTTGGATCCCATTTAAAAGGCTGAGCACACCACAAAAAAAATAGTGTTTACAGGCAAACAAAGCTAGATGTACTTGTATTACTATTAGATTTATTTAAAAAAACATGAGCTTTCTCCAAAAAAACTTTTCCAAAACTTCACTATGAAAAGGTTAAGAGAAATTTTTCATCTCCTCACTTTTAGAGGCCAGATCGTTTTGAGGATACATTATTTTGAAGAACACAACTAAATGCAATGATAAAATTAATACAATGTTTCAGTTACAGAATCAGCTTGGTTCTAAATCTAAATAACTGACCTTCACCAGGCAAAGGCTAATTCAGTATTATCTTTCAACTCTATTAATTCCAGTCAATTTCATTTTAATGGAAATATTGAAACAGTGTGTGGCAAATTATTAGATTAGCATTACTATTATTAGTAATGGTTTAACTTCAGTAGTTCATTTTGAGAATAATATTATAGTATTATTATTAATACTGGAATAAGGTGAAGTCTATATTTCCAAATTCTTTTCAAATATCCTTTGAAATGCTCATTATACACTGTAATAATTTTATTCATATTCATGTCAATAAGGCTACGTTGCTTCACCAAGAAACAGTCTCGAGGTGCACTGGCGAGTGACATAAGTGGAAATTTATGACAGTTTATTTGTACCTCACTTGTAAATTAATCTTTAAATAGATTAGCTGCATGCACATGTAGTTCTATTCAATAAATCATATTCCAGTGTTTACACTTGTCCATGTAACAATATGCAATCGATTCAGAAAGGCCTTTCACCTACAACTGTACAGAGCCATAAGAAATTGACTGAGCAAAGTGGGAAGATCCATTTAAGTCCTGTAAGTATAACCCCAATTAATGATGGTTGAGAAATTAAATATTGCAATGGAAACCTCAAATCAAAACAGCAATTTAGACAATTTTGGGCAGTTTTTAACTTAGACGAGCTATAAGACTACTTTTTATTTCTGTACTTGCTACACAGATTTAGTTTGAGCTTTTATCTCAAGGAGTTAACCCCTCAATTCAAAGTAGCATTTTTATGTAAAGAATTTAAGCCTTTTACTCCCTTTTTTTTAAATTCCCCTCGAGCCTGCAGTGAAAATACTTTATTTTTAAATACACTATGCATGTAAACTGAGCGTAGATTTAGTTTACAATAGTGAATACTCCAGAGACTTCATGGTAGAACTGACATCTGTAATATCACCAATATCAGATACTAATTGTAATGCATGTTGGAAAAGAATTGAGGCGAGATCAATGTGAAGTGGAGACTTTATAAAATACATATATATACAGGACTGTGTATCAATCAATTTCTTACGCAATTTGTCCTGCCATCTGTGGATTTTCCTTTATTTCTCAAGCTATCGTCAAATTCATATATTCATGCTGAAACTCATTCACATTATACTTTACTCTCTGCAGTTTATCATTAAAATTCACACCAATTTTTAATTAAAAAAAAAATTGTTATCTTTTCTGGTAGTAATCAACTACATGCACTGTATTGTTATGCAGAGAATTTAAATCTCATTTTGGATACAAAAGGATAAATTTTGTTAATTACCTGGTTATGAAATTAATAAGTTGTACTTGTAGTCAAACAGATCTGGGACCTGCATGTTTTCATGATTTTGTTCTGAGTTCAGCATGCTTTGAAGAAAAAGGCTAGTAGCAATTTTACTTCTCTCACTTAATAAGTACAGGTATGTAACAAGTGATTCTCCTGGCAAGAACCTAAACCTTTTAATTTAAATGTAAAATTGTCACCTAGCTTCTTGCTCAAGAGTTGCACACTGCTTCAGTGCAAGAATTAACTTTTCTTTTGGAGAAATATTAAAATGTAACTGTCAATTAAAGGATTGATCAAATAAGAATGGCATCACTGACATAATCACAAATTTGTACTGGCCAAATAAAATTTGTATGTTGAGGTTGCATTTTTCATGATTTCATCTGTGCATCGTATTCAATGGTGAAATTTTACAAATGAAACACTACACACATTAGTGCAACCCAACTCAGTAAAAAGCAGTACGAATACATGTACTTTTGTTTCAATTTGTGGAGTTTAGTTGTGATAAACTTGTGGAGTTTAGTTGTCAAATCAAAAAACAACAAAAAATTTAAGTTGCCATTAATGAAGCTTGTTTAAGGAAATTAATAAATAGATGGTGAAATAAATCTTACTTCAAATTATTCCAAGGTATTTTTTCTCTGCCATTGTCACACCATGAAATAAAATTTTTATCTTCTGAATGATTTCAATTGAAAGTAACAACTCTCCTAAATCGTCAAGGGAAAAAATGTAGCTAAGTGCAGGGTTGCACCAAAAGTAATTAAAATTAAATTAAGACTGTATCTACCAATGGAACTTGGTAGCTAGAACATCAAGCACAAGAGAGAGAGAGAGAGAGAGAGAGAGAGAGAGAGATAGGCAAAAATATTGTATATCACTACAATTATATTGCAAGAAAAGCATAAATGTGAGGCCTCTCCACCACTTAACCTATGTAAAAATATGAAAAACTGAAGATCTAAATCTAATTAAATTGAAGACAGCATAAGAAAAGAGAAACTCCCAAACTTTAAATTTAAATGAATTTATTGAGACTTTTTGAATAATGTAAAAAAGAAAAAAAAGTACATGATGAACTGCTGTAAAATTAAAAAAAAAACTCTCAAAAATGTTCTATGAAAGGCTTGACAATAAAATGATGGTAATCCTGCAATGAAAGTCTGTAAGAACCAATGCATTGGTGTTATGTGACATACAAATTACACAGCTGTAGTTAGGAATTCTCAAACATGAGGAGGTGAACTGGCAGCCTTTAGACATTCATCGACCTCTCCAGTACAACTACTTGACATAATATATAAAAAATTATTCAATAAACTTTAGCTTTCCACCATTTAGGATTGAATTTGAAATACATACAAACTTTAAAAGAAAACCCAACTATTTATACCATATCATAAAAGAAAAATCAGAAACAAATATCCATTGTTCATAATGGAAATGCCCTTAAAATCTGGTTAAAACTAATCTATACTCCTTCAAAGCACCTACCTTTCTTTCATCTTGTTACATCACCAAATACAAAATATTAATTGTAATTTAGAAACAGGCAAAAAAAAAAAAAGAGAAAGATAACAATACATTGTGATAACTAGATTTATGCAACAGTGAGACAAACAAACAGTATGTAAAAAAAAAAAAAAAAAAAAAAGATCATGTCAGATTAGAAAGCAGACTTGAAACAATAGTTCTTTTTGTACTAGTGCAAAACATTATCGATGAGAGAGATAGACAGCAGCTACTAGATTTTGAGCACACAAACAACACCTCCTCGTCTTACAAATGGTCATTATACCTGTCTGTCCACAAATTTACAATTACAGGTAATCTGTGAGCTCCTCTTCCATCAACAGAACATATATCCCAAATTCTGTTCAGTTTCACCCTATCCTTGCCATTCACCCACATTTACAAGTTTTATATACAACCAAATATTCATTTGTCCATTGATCTGTCATATCTTTCACACCCACAAAGACATTCCCCCTGGTGTAGCTTTGTTACGCATCCTCCGACTCTTCTTCACCTCCTTCTTCCTCATCTTCGTGTTTCCTCTTGACACCACGAGCCTCGCCGTCTTCGCCCTCTGCGTCCTCTTCATCCTCGTCCTCCTCTTCTTCACCATCTTCATCCTCTTCTGAAACGAATGTAATTCAAGATACTGTAGTGAGTATGTGTACATAGAGGTCTAATATTAAAAATTGAGCTAATGATGTAAATTGGAAGTCCAGCAGCAATATATTCCTATATTCAAATCTATTGGTTAAGATGACAGGTCGTAACTCGAAATATCCATCTACACTAGTGTACCCTTTACCTATTTTTTTAGCCAATAAGTGATATTGCCGCACTCATTTGACAAATACCAAACTCATTTTTACCCCTTAAGAGTAATACAAAGAAAAAACAATTTCCCGCTATACACAAAAATGTTAGTGATATTATTTAAAATAATTTGAATATTTAACAACAAAAACCTATTAGGGCTCAAGCAAAATGAAGGAATCAATATGTAGAGTAAAAAAATTGTATTAACAAAAGATTGCCAAAAACTGAGTAAAAGGTTAGATAATCCAGAAACAAACAAAACTAAGCGAAGAGGTGCCTAACCGAACCTATGCCTTTCAGGGAAACCACCCAACCAAATCAGGGACAAAGCCTAATGAAGCTAATTTAAACAAAAATAACATCAGTTTTTGCTGATTTCACTTAAAGCACTGATATAAACAGCAATGCAGCTGTTAGAAACAAATTAGCTAGGACTAAAACGTAAAAGGAATAATAATAACAGGGGTAAGAACTGGGCACAATTTTTTACTGAACTTTTTAAAACGGTCACTAATAGCGGCCTAGGCAGGAACATTCTCTCATCCTGCACCCCCACCTCCAAAATTAAAACAGTATTGGATTGTACAAATAGCCATGATTGTGGAGCATTTTTTTCCTTCCTGATTTAGCTCATTTTTTTTTTTGTGCTCTGACTGAGAGGTTGTAGCTCATCTACAGCTGTGACCCCCAAATATTGGACGTTACTGCTTTCTGTATTTTATTGGCTCAACTGAGGTGCCATAAAAGCTCACTCATCAAAGCATACATAAAGGCCTATATTCTGGCTTACATATTAAGTCCCTCTCCATAACTTTGTTTTGTTTTTTTTTGACATTTGAGCTAAATATGATAAATATCAAGGTCCAGAACGCCTCACTAGGCCCCGCCTGGCCGTATAAAAAAGAAAAAAAAAAACATCTTACATTTTGATCTAGACAATTATTGAAATGAAAATCATTCACTTTCTTCTGAGCAATTAAAAAAAAAAAAATTTAAAATAAAAATCACCTACTATAATAAGTCTCATGCCATGCCATGTTTTGATTATCTGTCTAGATTAACACTAGATCTAGCTCTACCCGTATTTAAGATTTCCAAATCGATCTTAATAATCGACAAGAATCAGATAATGTATCTTGACAAAAAAGAAGAAAAATAACTGCCTAGTCGTATTAACTATTGTCGTTGAAGGAATCAGAATTATTCTTTGTTGGAAATAACGGCCAGGTCTTGGTGTGAAGATGGAGAGAAGGATATGTTTTAGACGAAAGTAAACTAATGAAACAACTCGATGGAACCAATATCTTGGATGGTTTGAACTATAATACAAATCTCAATATTATATATTGTCCGGTTTTATGGCGGAAAAATTCTGTAGGATTGTTGAGCCATACTAAGCTTGAAACAAAATGAAAAAAATCTGGGTGTCAGAGATTTTCTGGGACCATAGGCACCTCTGTAAGCGTTTTGAAAAGATACATGAATAAAGTTTCTAAAGAAATTAAATTTCCGTTTTCTAACTTGGAAATAAACTTAACAGAGGTCTATAAATAATAATTTTATCAGTTTCGTTTCATATGTTTACAAAGATGACTTATTACCAGTAAGATCTATGACAGAAAACAAACAGTGAAACCCCTTTAAATCAAACAACAAATTTCCCAAATAAAATATTTCAGAATGGTAAATGAGCAATTTGAATATTTTTTTCTATTCTATAAAATTCGATTCTGCCTCTGTAAAGACAAAGTTTCAATACTCTTGGTAAAAATTAAAGACACAGTGATTTTTTTGATAAAGGTGCAAAAAAGCTGGCATTCCTGGTCAGGCTGGATCAGAAACCTCCGTCAGCGAGTGTTTATATGCCGTGTAAGGTATTACAAAAGAACTACATGTGTGTCTTTGAAGCTGCAAGCAATGCTGATCACTGCCAAGGAAGTAGGAGGGAACTGACACACTTAAGTGCCAGTACATGTAGCAACACTTATACATGTACTGGTAGCAATGTGGAACAGGAGAAAGGAAGAGTTGCTTGTTGCAGGCATAGACCACAATCATTCAACAAGTCAGACTCATAGGTTCAGTGATGCACCTTTTTTTGTAAATCGAATCCTCTTAATTCTAAGTTTTAGTTCATTCCCATACTATTAGAATTATGAGGTTTCCACTGTAAATAAAATATTACAAATAAAATGCTGCAAAGCTTTTGACTCGGGAGCAGTTGCAATCACCCTTATCAAAGGCTTTAAACATGTCTATTAACTTAGTTGAATAGTATATGAGAAAAAATATTTCCTCTTCAAAGAGCTTTATCTAGAAATCAATCTCAATGCTTTTTCCAACAAATGCAAAATCTCTCTCATGGTAATAACAAGTGATGATATTAAAAGAATAGAAGAGAAAAAAAAAAACCACACTATTACATACCACCATCTTCTGCACCGTCCTCATCATCATCTTCATCATCATCATTGTCATTGGCCTCAACTATTTGGTCATCGTCATCGTCATCATCTTCACCAGGTTCAAAATCTTCTTCGTCCTCCTCATCTTCCTCCTAGATAATACAAAAGTAAAAAAAAAATGTATTTTGCAAAAAGCCCATAAACATTATGTTTACAAAATATAAAAATTGAAACCATTGCACCTCATCCTGGAACTATGGGTTCAAATCTTGCTAACAGTTTAACATCAACAATAAAATGTTTTTATGGCCAAGATACCCATGAGATACATATTTTGCACGTCAAAGATAAAATGAAAACAATCGAAGACCTTATCTTCAGCCAAAATGCTGAAGGGATCTGTGTAGAGAATATACCTTTAGCTCAACTCATGGGGCAATATCTGATAATTTACCAACCATGCATTTAACTGACAGACATGATTTCAAGATATCAATGTAACCCTACCTAGCTGGGTGGATATTCCCTTAACTTACTTAGTCACTACTGTAATAAAACCCACTAGTCTAGTTACCTATAGAAGCTCAGTGCTTCTTCCTACTCTAAGTAATTGCAGGCCCTAACTGGTTATGGTAGCGTGTCTAGCAGCCGTGCAATACTACAGAGTTCACACTCTTGTAACCCTACCTAGCTGGGTGGATATTCCCTTAACTTACTTAGTCACTACTGTAATAAAACCCACTAGTCTAGTTACCTATAGAAGCTCAGTGCTTCTTCCTACTCTAAGTAATTGCAGGCCCTAACTGGTTATGGTAGCGTGTCTAGCAGCCGTGCAACACTACAGAGTTCACATCAATAGCTTTTTATTTCAATTGCAGCAAAGATAATGGTGATAAAAAAAACTAACAAGTAAATACTACTGAGATGATAGGTTAGAATATAAACTCTACATCAATTTTAAGGGTGCCAGATCAATTGAATTTACCACCAAATACTTTTACAAGCCTTACACTACCATTACATACATTTAGCTAAAAGAGCGATATTCATAGAAGGGGTAAGGTAAAAAAAAACAAAAAAACCCACTGTTCCTTTACCAAATCAGAATCAAGATCATCTCTAATGTTCCTGTAAGCCAAAAGCTTAACTTCTATTCCCCATGAGCAAAAATTCACCGATCAGTAAGAAGTTTTAAAGCAGGTCTATCACATTTAAACTGTTAAACACTGAAGATGTTCAGCACACAAATAGAACACATGTGAATGAAACTTTACATAATAAGTTCGATATCTTTAAAAACAAAACATAAGGTATAAGAAAAAAAAGGTAAATAAATACTTATCAGGAACTGTCAATGAAATGGTGGGCTTCTTTAAAATGAGCATGATTGGTTGCTTTAAACTGATAAGTCTACAGCAGAGCTCTCAAAAGCACACACCAAGTACAACATTGACACATGCAAAGTAACATTAGAACTAACATCAATATTCTTTGTCAGGTATGACAGACCAACCTCGTCCTCATCCTCATCATCGTCATCCTCATCAATTTCATTCTCATCTGGAAGAATAAAAAGAGAAATTAAACCTCAAAATCACCATGTGAAAAGTTTATTGAAGTCTCTGTAGGTCTATTAATATCATAAGAATAGTTTGCTTACTGCCATTTGATGCAAGAGGGTCAGTGCTGCACTTTGGAATCACAAGATTCATAGCCCAGTGCTAGACTCATCATACCGCAGCCTTACATGCCTTTTTTTTTATTAAGTCTTCTCTTTTAAGAACAGAAAGAGTGAGGTATTTGTCCATCGACTTTTATGCCAAAATGAGCAAATAGTAATATCTTTACAATGCCCCCCTCAGACTCACAGGCTTAACATTTCAGTTTGAAAATGAATTATATCCTGGTGTTCCACAAATTCTATGAAGTAAAATCATTATATGTGATTTGCTCTACAACAAAAAGAATAGATCTTCAAGCTGCCACTCTAGACTATTCTTGGGTATCCAACAGGTCTAAAAGCGTTAAGATGAAAAAAGACAGTTTTACACAGTGTTATGTGATACAACCAACCTGAAGTACATCAATTTTAAAAAGCCTCTTAACCCAAATATTAGCTCTTTACATTTAAAACCATGATTAAATTTACTCATATACTTATCGGGGGAATAGATCTAAATCTAAGAGAGAAAAAATTGCGATGGCTTTCATTTTGTACCTACTGGTAAAAACTTAACTAACCTTCAAGTCACATGCCTTAAACTGATCTTCACGTATCTAAATCCAAACGCTATGAGATTTGCAATCAGTAATGCACCTTGGAATCATGAGATTCATAGCCCAGTGCTAATTTCATCATTGCTGTATTAGGAATGTGAGGGAGAACAACACAAACAAAATTGGGACACAACCATCTTATATATATTATGCTTAAAAAAATATGCGAGCTTACCATCATCATCATCTTCATCCTCTTCACCTGAAAGAGAGAAATTCAAAACTTTAAATTGTACACTCAGCATTTTAAAGAAAGAGTAAACAGAAAAACAAACATAAAATATAAAAATATCCTAAGAGAACACAGTCAGTCGTGGAAATCAGCATCAGATCAGGAGTTCAACTGATAGGCATATGAGGATTTACAACGTAACATAAATTTGTAACATTAACTTTTATTGATACAATTTTTCAGCAAATAAAGAAGATATTTAAAAAAATACCCACTACATTCAAGATTTTTAAACGTTTTTTTTTCTCTTTTGCTTAGACCAAATATGCAGTTTAAATTTGTTCTAAAACAAATTTATTCAATTCAACAACCTTCAACTTTACACTGCTTACATAGACAAGGATCCAAAAGTTATTTATGGAGCTTTTAACAAGTTTAGATCCAGCCAAGGCTACTGGCTATCACTCGACAGAAAAGTGCTAATACATGTACCATTGTTGGATTCAATTTACTGCATTTACTAAATTTCCCTAAATTAGAGTCAATAATTGTCATAAGGCAAAAAGAAGTATTTGCCAGGATGATTTGGCCCCTTTAGGAGACTCCCAAGAGTAGGTAAATAAGGAATGCAACAGCCAATGGTTATTTGGCGATCCAACATACCATCAACATCTTCTTGCTCCTTTTCTTCTCTGTCAAATCCATCAAGGTAGACTATTTGTGGAAGCTTGGCGAAGACCTTTTCTCTGTACTGTTCATTGTTGGTCACTTCGCAGTTGAATAAATCTAGACTTGAAAGGTCTTTCAAGTCTTTCTGTTGAAAGTACAAAAAACAATCATTCTGCATATAGAGCTCACCAGTGATTGGATTTGTCATCTAGAATAATATACATTGAAATAAATTTAATGTGGGCAACATATTTCTTGGAACAATTTGAGAATAGAATGGGATGAACATTTAACAGTTAAGCACAACAAGACAAGGTTTAAAATGCATTCAAAATCCCAAAAACTTTTACTTTTCCCTGCCTCTCTATCCTCCAAAACTAGAACAAAGTCAATAATATTCATTTTTCAAACAATGTTATTAAGGTTCCTCTATATTTGCAGATCAAGATCAGAAAAAGCCTTTCAATTTAACAATAGAATATCCCGTCAAAGACACACTAAAAATAAAAAAAATGTAGCTTTGCCTGCAGTATTGCCACATGAGGGTACTTTTAGTTTCAGACCCTTTATATGTGATTTGGTAAATTTGGAATTTTTTTTTTTTTAAATAAGTTTTGTAGGATAACCTACCTGTTTACTGTGAAAATTTCACACCACTGCTTTTCTTAACAATACTTGAAACATCACAATACTTAAAGGTATGTTGTAACTCACCAATGGGTCCAACACATCAAAATCCTTAATTTTGTTGCCACTGAGACTTAGATGTGTGAGGTTTGTGCATCCAGTGAGTTGGTTGAGACCCCCAGAAATCCTGTTGTCACTGAGCTCCAGCTGCAAATGGAAATATAGTTTGAAATGAAGGACAATGCATCTAGGTCATTTGAATTACAGTTGAGTCCAAATAATTCGAATCCGGAAAGTTAGAATTTTTGTATATTTCGAAGTCGATTAATTTTACCAAATATTTCTCTCTTTATTATTATTATTAAGGCCTTCCGCTAGGAGTGTCGTCCGACCTCGCAGCTTCGGCAGCCTTCTTTATGTCTGCGGTGAAGGTAGTCCATTCTTGTCTTCTTTCTGCAATCTTTCTTATTGTTTCCAGGTCTTTTTGTGATGTGAGAGAGATGCTCCGATTTTGCAGTATCTTGAGATCGTTATTGAGAGTCATTGGGAGTGTGGTGATCGGCCTACCTCTGGCTCGCTTGGCATTGTCGTGGAAATAGAATGTCATAGCTTTGTTGGCAGGGATCGATGGTTCTCGCCTAAGTACATTTCTCTCTTTAAGCTTTATAAAAAAAATAAAAAAATATCGGTCAGCTCGAAATATGGAAAGAGGATCAGGTTAATTCAAAGACATCTTGGTGTTTTTTTTTATTTATTCTGAAAGCAGTTTTCTTAGCTTGTGAAACAAAGAAAGTTGAGCTATGCTCCTGCAGATACCAATTCTGGTGTGTGTATGTTCCGACCACTTATGTTACAAGCAAGAGTCTGCAATAAGACTAGGAATAGGAGAAGGAAAGGGAGAGGGGTTAGGCCCAGGAACCAGAGTACACCTGAGTACATTACTGATCTGTCACCCACATTTTTTTTACTCTCTTTCACCTATGTATCCGTATAATTCGAAGTCCTTTTTGAATCCCAATGACTTCGAAATAACCGCACTCAACTGTATTATTAACTGTGAGAATGTTCAAGGCATACAGCTATTTGCAAATCAAAATGAGAACATTCATTACAAAATAATAAGTCGCAAACACACGCATCAATACATCTTGATTTTCTTAATTATCTCAAGTAGAGGCTGATGAATGATTTAAACCAACAAGGCAAAAATTACAACACCACAGGAATTTTCAGGAGAGCTCTTTAAGACTTAGGCAGCACATTATTTCTGACCCCTCTCAAAAAACTTCTGAAGATGTCTAGATTTTATAATATTTTTTTTACCAAATTACAATTTTTACACTTTCCCAAACATCTAAATCTAAAGTAGGATAAATAGAAAGTTGGTTCCTTAAAACGAGCAAATGTGGAGCTAGAAATTACAAAAAAAAAAAATAAAATAAAAACCAACAACAAACAAAATTTTCCTAGATTGAATAATCAAACACTCCAAGTAAGAATACACCTAATAAAAAAGTAATATACGCACGCTAGAGGCTTACATTTCAAAGCTTTAAATGGTTGGAATTTTCATGCAATAAAGTTTAAGTCAAATTGTACAATTGGGAATGAGGGGTTTTTATCCATACCTTTCTAAGTTTACCGAGCTTGGGGAATCCTTCCAATGTAGTTAGACCCAAGTTGATGAGACTCAATGTCTGCAGGTTTGTGAACTCACTGTTTAGGCCCTCGATTTTGGTGGCTCGGCAATTGTCCAGATTTAGGTCGGATATCTGGATTAACAAAAAAAAATTAATAGAAATTATTTAGAAAATGAATAAAATTTAACAACTAATGGCCTTTTCTGGCAAATTATACTAAGAATGCATAGCCACTTCTCTTCTCTTCTCAGTAAAGCCTGCTCCAAACTTGTGCTGAGGTGATTAAGATGGTTCGGGTTCCATAAGGCACCTTTCTGGTTTAAAAAAAAACAGCACTCAAATATGTACAGCAGGATTCTAAATTCAAAGGGTCTTCCATTACATCAATGAGATAACGTTTATGATGTTTGAGAGCCAAGGATTGATTTTCATCCATTAAGGCTGTGGATTGTCTGTCTTCCCCCACCCCCCCTTCCCTCACTCTCTCTCCAGTGTCCATGTAAGCTAGTGTTGTCAGTAGGCCTACTACAAAGTACTATCGAAAGCACTGAAAAAAAGCTGACTCTAAATTCCCTTTCTGTACAAGCATGTCAGATGTAATATTTTATAAATGTTTTTTCAAGTGGTAGCCTATCGTTTCAAACAATGCGCGCTATTTTAACGAAGTCATTGATTCTAGACCTCACAATCCGTTTTGTAAACTTGAAATGCGTCGCATTTTACCCGTGCTTGCAAATTGGACTGCATCTAAATAAAAGAGGCATTCTAAACATCAGGCACGTTTATTCTCCCATTTCAAATGACTTCTATATACATGCATCATTTTGAGCTAGATTGCTTAGCTAGGTAACCACGGAACATTCTTGAAAAGCCATTTCTGACATGGCCCCGAACTCTGCGTCATAAGCCCGTTTATGTCATGCGCTTGACCCAGATTTAACCAGAGAACAATATGGCGGAATAAAGGAAAATTACCCTTCACGGCCTACCCACAAA
>JAWDGP010008107.1:67500-120000 GCA_033675545.1 Elysia crispata | reverse complement strand
CACCACTAACATTAACATTCTCCCCACCTCCCCATTCTCACTCTCACTCTCATCCTCCTCCTCATCCGCATCATTACTGATTATCATCACCACTAACATTAACATTCTCCCCACCTCCCCATTCTCACTCTCACTCTCATCCTCCTCCTCATCCGCATCATCACTCATTATCATCACCACTAACATTAACATTCTCCCCACCTCCCCATTCTCACTCTCATCCTCATCCTCCTCCTCATCCGCATCATCACTCATTATCATCACCACTAACATTAACATTCTCCCCACCTCCCCATTCTCACTCTCACTCTCATCCTCCTCCTCATCCGCATCATTACTCATTATCATCACCACTAACATTAACATTCTCCCCACCTCCCCATTCTCACTCTCACTCTCATCCTCCTCCTCATCCGCATCATCACTCATTATCATCACCACTAACATTAACATTCTCCCCACCTCCCCATTCTCACTCTCACTCTCATCCTCCTCCTCATCCGCATCATCACTCATTATCATCACCACTAACATTAACATTCTCCCCACCTCCCCATTCTCACTCTCACTCTCATCCTCCTCCTCCTCATCCGCATCATTACTCATTATCATCACCACTAACATTAACATTCTCCCCACCTCCCCATTCTCACTCTCACTCTCATCCTCATCCTCCTCCTCATCCGCATCATCACTCATTATCATCACCACTAACATTAGCATTCTCCCTGCCTCCCCATTCTCACCTTCATCCTCATCCTCATCATTATCAACAATTATCATAAATTGCCATCGTCATTCATCCTGTACTCCTTTGATCCCCCCCCCCCTCCTCATCATTATCAGCTTCGAGCCTGAAAGAAGGTAAGAACGCACGGGCCAAGAAATCGTCGGAGTTTTACATCCCCTGTAGTAGTTAAATATTTTCGACGGAGACGGTGGCTTCCCGTCATGCCTTGATAACATTTAGGTGAGACCTCACCACCACACAGGTGAGCCATGGACCCAAACGGTGCCACCCCCCCCCCCATCCCCCCATACACCCTGATGTGTATGAATGAGCAACCTGGCGGCCCGAATTGGCTCCTAACCACTCATTCATCCAGACTCTCAGTAGTCGGAAGGAGCTCTGTTATATTTTTTTTTTAAAGATTGATATGAGACCATCGCACACCAGTAACTATCAACTGATGGGTATGTAACAAAGATAGATCTATAGGGTTATCAGTGGTATGCAATAATAAATTTCATATTAAGCAAAGAACATAGAGAAATCGATAAAATGATCTAGATCGTAAACAGAAAAACTCCACATGACAGATTATATTAACTTAAAGACTTACAATAGACATTTTTAACTAGATGGTTTAAGTTTACACATTTTCTTAACCCTCTTTCCTACAGCTTTGATATTACACACTTTCTTCTGTGATATTTTATCATCTGCTCTCGTTGCATGAAATTGAGCTTAATTTAACCCGTTTACAAAGAACTGTGTATACTTACTGCGAGAAATAGATAAACGCAAACGAGCAAAGGAGGACAACCGAAGTTTTGTTTCAAAATGATTTATTTTTTTTACCATTACCGTAATTACTAGCAAATATAGCATTATTACATCAAATATTTTATGTATTTTTAGAAATTGGGATGCCCTTAGGATGCAGATCTATGATATGGGCGCCGAAGTCGTCTACGGTAAGGGAAGTAACAATGAATAAAGGAAAGAATTATTCATACACATGTCACAATCGGTTCAAGTTCTTGCTTTGGTTACATTAAACAGTAATTTAAGATCGTTTAAAATCCAACCCCCCCCACCCCCCACCTTTTTTTTTTTTTTTATAGACAACTCGAAAATAACAACACATTAAAAAAGGTAGTAGTTGTGCCAGTGATAGTAACTTAGTAATGAAAACTTGTTGCAGGAGCAGAAAAAGAAGAACAAGAAAAAGAGCAAGAAAAATAATAATAATAATAATAATAATAATAATAATAATAATAATAATAATAATAATAATAAGAAGAAGAAGAAGAAGAAGTAGTAGTAGTAGTAGTAGTAGTAGTAGTAGTAGTAGTAGTAGTAGTAGTAGTAGTAGTAGTAGTAGTAGTAGTAGTAGTAGTAGTAGGAGTAGTAGTACTACGAATAGTAGTATTAATAGTTGTTGTTGTTGTTGTAGTAGTAGTAGTAGTAGTAGTAGTAGTAGTAGTAGTAGTAGTAGTAGTAGTAGTAGTAGTAGTAGTAGTAGTAGCAATAGTCGTAGTGTGGTAAAGGGAGAAGGAGGGTAAGAGTTATTTGTACCGTTTGTAGTGAAGGAAAAGGAAAAAAATAAAACATTAAAGAAAAAATCTACCTTAAACAGCGGTAGCAAGGGCAGCAGCAGCAATAAAAGCAATATAAATAACAAAGATTGCAGAAATGATGATACGAATGTAATCTTTTATGAATTGCACCAAAATAAACAACAACAACAACAACGACAACAACAACAACAACAACAACAACAACAACAACAACAACAACAAAGGGACATCCAATCATTGGTGCGCTGCGCACATCTTCATCGAATATATGATTCATGGCTTACCGATGAAGAAAATTTTACACATTTGTAAGCAACAATGTTTAGATAAAGTCATAAAGATCAGAAGATGAAAATAGGTAAGGCATGTCTTCAGAAAAGACGCAAGTCTATCCCATGAAAGGTCATTCAATAGAAGCCTGATGATCAACTTTAAGGTGGTCCACAATTACCCGGAGAAGAATTGCAGAATCTGAGCATGGCCTACTGGATACAGAGGGCTGAGATCTGAGACAGCATGCATGAATCACTGGTAAGGTCATATGAGAGAATGGCATGTTATCGGAAAAGACGGAAACAACTAATAGCCTAAAATTAAAAAAAAAATAATGTGGTGTTTATAAGTAGTCTAAGCATTGTTTCCTTTAATTTTTTTTGCCTCTCTCTCAATTATGGCAGACGTCGTCATTTAAAAACAAGCCAATAAATAAATGCCGCAATAAATTAATTCGGAACTGTCGACAAGTCTTGAGTGGTGGCTTTCAATTTTTGCGTGAGGGATGTATCCTCTGTCCAAAAATGACAGTAAAGTTATCTTTTAGTACGTGTACAGTAGCTGTAGTCTTTTCACTTTTGGTGAGACGGATGCGGAAATGCGATATCGAAACGAGGCTTATGTTAGTGACAGGAAATGTCTATCACGGGAATCAAAACAAAACATTATGCTGACATTATGTGCCTTAAACCTTATTCGGATCTAGATCTAGATTTGGAGAAAGTCGGCAACATTTGATCGCCTCGAACTTACTTAACAAGGTATTCCAGTCTCACTTGAGTTTTTCATCATCTAGATATCAAGATTTAGATCGAAATTAACACAGTTTCAATCCTGTTTTTAGATCTAGAACAAGATTCTTGATACAGCTCCAGATCTAGATCTAGATCTAGATTTAGAGATGTATTCCTCTTGAGTCAAGATAGTTAAATTCTGAATTTTCTTTCTCTCTTTGATTTAAAATAATTGTATAGGCCTAACGGTTGCACTCATAAAGCTGTCCTTCAACACATTTTTCATTTTTTTTTGTTTTGCTATGTAGGCCTATAACCTAGATCTAGTCTGAATGCTTTTCTTCACAGATATACTGCAAGTTGTAAGTCAAGATAGTTCAGGGTAAATTTTTTATCAGTTTCATTTTCTAATTTTGATGGGTTACTTCCCTTTTAGAAAAGGATAGAGCAATAAATTTCAACTTTGCAAACTATTAAACTTATGGATTTGTGACAAATAAGAGATTTGCGTTTGTACTCAGAATCTACACGTAAAAAAAAAGGGCTGTGTATAATAATGATAGTAAACAAATTCCAATACATTTCTACCTGGAGTGTTTTATTTGGATTTCCTGTGTATGAAAATAAAGGTCTCTGCTTAACGCATTTTTTTTTGCAACATCCCTTAGATATTAATCAAATTAATTGATTCCGTCCCATGAGCCGCTGAGAGCGGCTCATTGGTCAACTGCTTAGTCCCATGAGCCATTTTTGAACGGCTCGGTGTTCTAATAGCTCTGTATCATAGCCATAAGTACGAAACTACCACTATTTGATACCAAATGACTCAGTATTCTTTCAGTCAGCTTAGTGAAAGCAATAGTGAGGTCTAAATCTACTCATATATAAGCCTTTGGAAAGTGATACTGTTAGATTTAGATCTAGATTCTAAATCCAGTAAAAAGAGAACGACTTAAGATGTAGATCTAAATCTAGATCTTACCAATGTAGAGTGGATTAGGCCTTCAACTTCTAGATCTAGTTCTAGACGAAGCACCACACCTTGTGATGCTCTATCTAGATCTAGACCTAAATCTAGCTCATAGATGTAAACTGATGAACTTTTTTTTCCTTGAAGCAAATATGACCAACATGACTTTACAAAAAAAAAGTTTTCCAACGGATTGCTTTGCAATTTTCTGTACATAAGGGTTATAAATTGGCCTTTTGATTTCCTGCAAATGAAGTACCTTGTAGTATATAGCTGTTGAATTTCTTTGGTAAGTGAAATAAATATACAATAATTTTTTTTTTATTTTTATTTATTTATTACTTGTACACAACACACGTAATATGCATCACTCACTAAAAACAATACTAGATTCAGAATCCTTGTTTATTCATGAAAACAACGATGTATAACATGAAACACTTTGTACCAGTCTGTTGTTTGATCTGACCATAAATCTAAGACACACCTAAGTTGTAAAGAAGACTTTGGTGGGCTGTGTAGGACTAGCCGTTAGGCACTGTGGGACTGAATCAGTTTTAAAAGCTCCATTTAAACTATGATCATGTAGTAACATGTTACACCTATTTCACCTTCTAATGTACATGTGCATCTTTGACTACCATCTATTATCAAACAATAAACTGTTGTTTATAATTTAGTAATGCCGAGTTCTCTGCAAAGTCATGGAAATCATAGTAAAACTGAAACTTACAAAAAATTCCGTCAGTGGGTGTTAATTCAGATACAAGTTTGGTCAGCAATCATTATCATTTTGCCTTTTTTCTTTGTTGTGAATGGCCATCAACTTCCAAACATGCTATCATATATATTAGGGGAAGCGGTTGCCACACTCTTTACTATTGAACTGAATTTGATATATTTCGATCCCCGTGAAATATTAAGCATACAACACCATCGCTTGAGTAAAAGTTTTAGTTTCCGTTGCTATTCAATCATCTCATTTATTATTCAGATCTAGATCTAGCTTATACATTTTGTGAAAAAATTCTGATGGGATCGCCGTAAATTTGAGATCTAGATTCTAGGATGCTCTTGATTTATCTTTGATGAGATAGTTAAATACTGCAATCTTCTTACAAGTTTTCCAGGCGATTCTAAATTTAGTCTATCAAAATCATATTTAATGCTGATAATACTTGTCAGAACTACCTTAGCACTCAGTCTAATTGGCAGCATGTTTTAAGATGAATGGAACATGACTATAGACTGGCTATCCAAGACATTGATAAGGAGCAGAAAAACAAGTCTCGTTTCTTTGGTAGTGGATGGTGAAAAAAATTCATCATCTATTTTCAGATTATCTTGAGTGTAAAGTCCTCATCAATTTGAAATAATTGAATCATTCGTGAAAAGTGCATTGAAATAAATTATCTAGAATTGGCATCACTGATTATTACTAGTGAATTTTAAATGGTATTGTTATCATTTTATCAGACAAATTCACTTTTATGCAGCCCCAGCATCTTGATTTAGCTTCTAGTATCAGGACTAGAATTAAGTTTACTTTTTCATGTTGTTAAAACAGCAAAACAAGCCCCTGACATATATATTCATATTTAGAAATTTCTTGTTCAAATCTATGACAACTGTCCATTTGACAAGTAGACAAAACTATTTCGCAGTGTCTTGTCTTTTGACTAGAATTATTGGTTTGAGCAAGTAATAATGAATGAGATAATGACTTAATAACATATTTCTGAAAACTATTTGGCAGCAAAACTTTTTTTTTCCCATAAATTTTCGTTAATTATAGTCCAATTTTGATGCGCTCCATATAACTCATTTTATCCAACACCAAAATAAATCATATAGGGTCCTTATCCCATTTAAGGGTGTAAATATTAAGAACAGGGAATTTGCTTAGTTTTTCATGGAGATTATCAATATTTTCTAGGAAGATATGTACTTTTTAAATTGGTATCTTAAAAAGTTAGATGAAAAGATAATTTTATCAATTTTGAAAATTAATAACTTTTTATTCAAGCTCAAATTTCAGACATCAGACTAATTTGAATTGGTCTTGAGTCATTCTATCCAGAGAATATCATGTAAACTTAAGTATGAATTTTGTTTATCATATCTCATGAGATTTTCTTTGATTTCATTACATTGATGGATTCAAAGTAACAAGCACATTTGGCCAGTTGATCTGTTGTGCAAGGATGCACTGTGCCCTGAACCTGCAAATCACATCTCATCATTACTAATCTTATATTTTAGCATACCTGATGTGTTCTTGCTGGCCTGTGGAACGTCACATTAGGCAAAGACCCTAGGGATATATTTTTATCATTACATATTTTATTGAAAATAATCTTGTTTTGTAAGGAAAAATGAACAAAAGTAGAAAAAAATAATTGATTCTCTCCTTTTCTTGCCCCTTAAAATTGATCCACAATTGTTTTATGATAAATTTTGGCTTGATTTCGTCTTTGTTTTAGATTTGTATAAAATTGTTCCATGTGGCTCAAGTTTGCAAAATGTGACATTAAGTGAAAGAGGTTAGCTTCCTCCCTTGAAAATTTCAAAGATGATGTTCTGGCATATCTGTGTATATCAAATGAACAAAAAAAAAACTAGTACAAAATAAACCTAAAAGAAAAATATCTTTAAAGTAATCAGAACCTAAGCTGTTAAATTGAGTATGTGTGAACCTCACATTTCTTCATCTTTTTGGGACATTTAAGGACCTCATTTTGGGCAATACAGGATCTTAAATATTAATTACCTGCAGTGTATCACTGTTCTCTGAAATATTATTGTTTTTAAAATAAAATATAAGATGTTTATTTGTAAATTATATTATAATTGAACTTTTGAATCTAAATTTTTTTAGTGCCACATAAAAATAAAACAATTTTTTTTTAATGTAGAATATCTTTTTATTTTCATCCATGCAGCAAATTGCTTCAGGAAAAGCTAAAGTGTTTTCATGTCCTTACAAGAGGAAGATCAGGAGATAAACTTTTGAGGTTTCCAGCCAGGGCAGGTGGCTGATCTGGTAGACGGAAATTCAGAACTCTGTGTAGAGATGGCGACGCCCAATGATGGGGAAAGACGAGGGCTCACAGAGTCTTTCCGATCTCAGACAGGCTATGGTACCGCTCCCCTCACCTCCGCTACAAAAAAGACCACCCCTAAAACGAGAAAGTTCATCGCTAAGAAAGTCCTCAGGACGGATACGCTTGTGGGAATTTCTTTGAAATATGCAGTTTCGGTAAGTTAATTTTTTGGGGGGTAAAATATATTCACTTAGCCATAGAAAATTGCAATTACAATCTGGATTTTAAATCGATTTTTATTAACTTATTGAACTATTTATAGATCAAATTGCTGATTTTAGTTTACAGTTCACAAAGATGAAGGTTACATGGAGTATCTTGTCCAAGCCCCTTCAAGATTAAACAATCTCTATTGCGGATGAAGTTAGAGCATATCAGAAATATTTCCTATATGTAGAATAGTAGACTTCTGTGCCGGGATGGAAGAAATTTATCTGCCTCCCAACCCTGTTTTCTGTATTGAAATAACAAATACCTGACATTTGACGTGTTATGACTGAGTGCAAGACAAATTTTAAAGCAAATTAATTTATACAGACAAGTGAAAAAAAAAGCACTTAGTCTTATATAACTGTTCATTTTTTCCCTTTTTTGTATCTTTTAATAAATGTAATTCACTTTTACCTTCTCAATAACATAGCTTTGAAATTAAACTCTACAGTAAAGCATGTTTAGAACACGTCTATGCTGTGACACAATGGTTTCCATCCAACCTTCTATGTTTATAAAAAAGAGACTAGTACAGCGGTTTTGAAAGGACTGCGCACCCATACGGCTGATATCGGGATCCCATTGATCATCAAATTGGTCAGGCTATAGTAAAACAGATCTCCTATCAGTTTTCTAGATACACCTGCTCTGACATAGCAATTAAGCATGATCAAATCAAAACTCAGCGTCATCTAATTTGGTAATAATAGCATCACATTGTCAAACTTTTGATATTAATACGCAAGGTTTTCATAACTGAGAGACGTGGTGTGGCTGTGGGTTACAGCATGCGTCCCAATGTCGCAGGGTTGAGTCCCACGCGATTGGTAGTTTAGTTTAGGTCCTCTTCTCTGTTGGACTGAGGCTTAAGTTAAGTTTGATTACGAAGAAAGCCTGAGCTTATCTTACACTTGTAAATAGGAATTATCGCAGACAGAAGACAAACTAAGTCGTCATATCCTAAAACTTTGGAAATAGATATAAACTTATCTAATGCGTTCAAATCATTCATGTCTATTTTGGGTCCTGTGGGTTCAAAATATTATTGGATATTCTTGCTTTTTTTTGCTGTCTAGTGAGTTCAAAACATTAATGACTTTTTAGCGTTTAGTGAGTCCAAACATTAATGATTTTTGTTTCGGGAAAAAGAACATGTCTGCGATCTTTAGTTGCCTAACCCCAACATCGACCAGTGAGCAGTTCAAAGGTACATGTTGAGTACATTGTCGGTAACATGTTGTGAACCATGGCAGATCACTAATTGTGTTACATGGTCAAAATATATCTTCCTTATACCTAACACGAGAGAGAGAGAGAGAGAGAGAGAGAGAGAGAGAGAGAGAGAGAGAGAGAGAGAGAGAGAGAGAGAGAGAGAGAGAGAGAGAGAGAGAGAGAGAGAGAGAGAGAGAGAGAGAGAGAGAGAGAGAGAGAGAGAGAGACAGATAGAGACAGATAGAGACAGAGAGAGAGAGATAGAGAAAGAGAGAGAGAGACAGAGAGAGAGAGAGAGACAGAGAGAGAGAGAGAGAGAGAGAGAGAGAGAGAGAGAGAGAGAGAGAGAGAGAGAGAGAGAGAGAGAGAGAGAGAGAGAGAGAGAGAGAGACTGATATCTAATACACTTGAGACGAAGTTTTTTGGGGGCGTGGAGACATTTTTACTTTTCCAACCAATTACTGCGCAGTGCAGCGAGCCATGAGATATGATTATATTCTAACATAAACAAGATAACATGGACAGTCCTACACTTCACGTTACCTCTATAGAGTGATTTGTTCTGAAGAAAAAAAATACTTAAGCACGTGAAGATAAGACGAGAAATGAGAAAGATACGAATGTGAAACACTAGCTCAAGTCAAAGTAAGTGTATATTATATATATATATATATATATATATATATATATATATATATATATATATATATAAACTATAACAAAACGGTCACAAACGTAAGATACTTTAACACATTTATGATAGAAATAAGCAAATTGCAACACGTTTGTGGTAGGAATGAGCCAATTACAACATGTTTGTGGTATAGCTCTTACACTTAAAAAAGGAGCTAAAAAAAAAAAAAAACAACAAAACAACAAAACCAACGAACCCAACAGCAAAACAAGCACAACAAAAGCGATAGTGCATAATATCGAGCGCTATACACTGTCTAGCACATGCACACACCAGCTAGTGTGATACTCAATTTCCCGAACTCCCAGGTATTGTTTTTGGACCTCTATCAGTAAACTATTACTGACTTTCTGACGATCGTAAGCCAACACGTTTGGCTTGGGCTACGATGCATCGTTAATTTCCTACTCATATATTAACTCTGACTAAAGTCATGTGTAACCAGCAACTCGAAATATTTCCATATTCCTGCTGTCCACCACGCCTCATGCCTCGGTATGGAGTAACCCAACCTGTTGAGAATACGCCGTGTCCCTGTGGAACCCTTCTATCTGTTACAGAACTTAATACCGTCATATTGGCGGTAAGGGAGTTGAGGGCCTCATCTTTTAAGGGTTAAATTTGATATATAAAGGAGGTCTAAGTCTAAAGCCTTGTAGACGGTCTATATCAAAATAATTACTATCTACAGTTTCACGAGTGACGGAACGCGAAATAGTTGAAAACATCACATCAGCATGCCTGTGAACCAATTAGATAGCAACATTAAACAGATTATCAATATCTAAGAGATTTGTTTGATACCTGTATGACCGCCTTAAGAGTAAGACACTCCTGTTTGTCGGCTAAAGAAGGCGTTTTAATTTCTCAAGCAGTTGAGCCTAATTACTTCCCCTGAAAATAATTATGCTTTAATATAAGACAAACAATATTCAAAAAAAAAAAAAAAAAAAAAAGAGAGAAGCATCTGGGTATATTATATAAAATATTTAATTATAGACCATAGAAGATTTCTGTTAATGAAGTTATGTTATATTTTACTTATCTACTCTAGTTTCGATTCTGGAATCAGTTTTATTTCTTTACCTTTAAAAAACAACAACAAAAAAAAAAAAACCAAAACAAACTTTTCAACTTCTTTTTTACTTTGGGTTGTACTACAGGAGTCTTTCACTGAGTTGGGGTTTACTTATCTACTTTAGTTTCGATTCTGGAATCAGTTTTATTTCTTTACCTTTAAAAAAAAACAACAAAAAAACAAACAAACAACTTTTCAACTTCTTTTTTACTTAGGGTTGTACTACAGGAGTCTTTCACTGAGTTGGGGCTTGAAAGCTTTGCTTGTAGGGTCCGTCAGCTGATAGAGATCTGAAATATGTAACAATTAAATATGATCTTTACAAGCAATCTGGTAAGCACATCATTACGAGCTGCCCTTAATAGCAGATTAGCCTGCAAGTCCAGCTGACCAAAAGCCTTTGACGGGGCTGATAAAAAGTAACGGAAAACTCCACCAGGTTGTTTTAAACGAGACTTATCTAGAACGTTTTTTATCAGTAAATAAGAGCTCTTTATTTTCTGGTGCGTAGATTTGTCGATGTGGTTTAAGAGTTGGTTTTTTGTTTTTTAATTTTAATTTTTTTTTCCCATTTTCCACCCCGGCCGTACTGTGGTGTGCGTACGAGGTGATTTGTTGTGGTAAGATTCAAACTAGGACCGCTACCAGTGAGGAGCACTAGAGCAAGAGGACAGCACAGGAAGAGTTCACACCACAAAGAGCACGATAATCTCTGTGATTATACTCGAGATTAAAGCAACAAAAACCAAAACTCAACCTCCAATAAATCATATTTTTAGTCGGAAAAGCAGATACTCGTTTGTTGTGTCACATGGTTTCACTACTGCAGCCCACCAACAATTCACCATAGAGACCAACACAGATCCATTCTATAATGGTTGCCACTTCTGTTGTGGCTTCAGGCACCCAAGGCCACTGTAAATTTTCGGATTAATTAAAAAAAAAATTGACACAAATGTGGCGACAAGAGGAAGAATTTAGCATCGGTCCGTTGTAATTTGACCAAGGATCTGAACTAGCAAGCCACAAGCACCTATTGAGTCTGGAGTTAATCCTGGTGTTTTAAATAGACAGAAGACGACAGGACGAAACGGAGTGACTGAAACACTATGTTCTCCACGCCCAATTAATTATGTGATTTGAAGTTGCATGTATGATAAACATTTGACATTTTGCTTTTTTTGTGGATGCTGCAAATTTATGACGAAGTGTCAATATCTTGTTCCCATGTTCCGAGTTTTCTCTCTCCAGACCCCACCTTTTTTTTTTTTTGCTTCCGCAATGCTTTGTTAATATATATGTGGCGCAACATGGCATGTGACATTTCTAATTCTGTATCTCTCCTAGAGATCCGGCGAAGGTATGAACTAAGTACATGTACAAGTTAAACCTTAGGCAAGGACCAACACTATGCTGAACACAGAAGCACGAGTCAAGCTTCTAAACGCTCTATAGATTGCTTTCACCATCATTGATGAGGATTGTCTTACCCTGGGATCGTTTTTTTTTTTTATTTTAAATATATTCAAACCCAGCCTATCATAAAAAAACTGATCTCGTAGTTTGATAAAATTGTAGTTAAGATCAACAAGACGATCAACCGCAGATAGACTTAAAACAGAAAGCAGAACAAAAGAAGAGATGCTGGCTGGGAAACTGGACATTTGGACTGGACAACTGTTCAACCGTCCTGGCTTTTAATTGTCATCAGTAAAATCTTCCTGCGCGCAATGTTCAGGTGGTGATTGACAGTCACCGCTTTCCGTCTGGTGTAGAATGGGCCAAATATGGCGCTATGCTTGGATGATAGTAAAAGTATCATAAAACCAACTTGGTTGGCTACCAGTTGTCATGAACTGCTTTCCGTCTGGTGTGGAATGGGCCAAATATGGCGCTATGCTTGGATGATAGTAAAAGTATCATAAAACCAACTTGGTTGGCTACCAGTTGTCATGAACTGCTTTCCGTCTGGTGTGGAATGGGCTAAATATGGTGCCATACTTTGATGATGACTACAGGTATCAGGAAAATATCTTGATTGGCTACAGTTGTTAATTACGACTTTCCGTCTGGTGTGAAATGGGCCAAATATGGTGCCATGCTTCGATGATAGTTATAGGTGTAACAGGAAACCAACTTGATTGACTACAATTTTCACTGCTTTCCGTCTGGTGTGGAGTGGACCAAAATATGGCGCTCTGCTTGGGTGATAATTACAGGTACTAGAAAAGCAACTTGGTTAGCAACAGACAGTACCACTTGTCGACCAAGCGACTTTGCTGACGGCACCCGCCGAGATAACTGGGAGGGCCCAAAACCTCGCTGCAAACGTTGCTCAATCCAACCAATAGCATTCCATAGTTACCACGTTAAGTTTTGGTCAAGTTGTATACACAAGAATATGACAAGAACCGAGAGGGCCTCTGATATAAGCTTAGAACATCACAGTCTGTTTTGCCTCGAACTAGTAAGTTCATTATGGCTCCACTGTCTTGATCAAATTGACTATGAAAAGTGTTAGTTTTTCAAATTTAAACACCGTGATTGTGCACACTCCAGTAGAATAAAATGATTTTTAAGCGCAAATTTTCTTTAACAAATTTTACTGCAAATTGGTAAAATGGATTTTCTTCGCATAATGTTAAACATAGAAAAATTCAACATAACAAGGGGTGAAAAATTTAGTCTTTCATTTTTTCTTTTCTTTTTTCATTCTCTTCAACCGCTCGAACAATCAAGATTCCTCCACATCCGCCGTGGTCACGAGTTGATTGTTCAGATATAATGATTGATTGGTAGCCCAGGCCACCGTGAAGATATCAATTGTTCTATCTCACGACAGAGCTTATCTTGCGATAAACGCTGATACACTGTTCTTTACAATAGCCGATGATCTCAAAACAATCGTTTCTTATCGTGGAAGTCAACGTGGGCCAAAGTTTAGCGCTGCTTGTGATTGGATGAGGAGAAACTTGTGTGTATATATATATAAGCAATCGGTGCTGTTAGTGTTTCAGAATTAGGAGGTGGTTTTTTTTTTTTTTGGTCAATCGGTGCTCGCTTCATTGTAATCCTTGGCTTCTGTTTCCAGACGTGTGAGGTTTTAAATGAAACTGGTGTTTTTTTTAATAAAAATTTCTTTATATTTTTGCCGGAAAATTTCTCTCTATTTATGCGGATGTTTTTTTTTTTTTTCCAATGTGTATCAAATCTTAAGTTACCTTCAAAGTTTCGTAAAACTTTGATTATGGTAATTTTACGAGGATATTCGGTTTATGTCTTTTAATTTTAATGCGTTCTTAAGTGTATTTTATAGACATTATAGATTAATACGTTCCCGTTTAGATGTATGGGCGTTACTGAAAAAATGAAAAACATGTCATTATAATATATTCCTCTCTTAGCCGTAACTAGCTCTATATATACATGTCATCATAATATATTCCTCTCCTAGCCGTAACTAGCTCTATATATACATGTCATCATAATATATTCCTCTCCCAGCCGTAACGAGCTCTATATATACATGTCATCATAATATATTCCTCTCCCAGCCGTAACTAGCTCTTTATACATGTCACTATAATATATTTTTCTCCCAGCCGTAACTAGCTCTATATATATGTCACTATAATATATTCCTCTCCCAGCCGTAACTAGCTCTTTATACATGTCACTATAATATATTTTTCTCCCAGCCGTAACTAGCTCTATATATACATGTCATCATAATATATTCCTCTCCTAGCCGTAACTAGCTCTATATATACATGTCATCATAATATATTCCTCTCCCAGCCGTAACGAGCTCTATATATACATGTCATCATAATATATTCCTCTCCCAGCCGTAACTAGCTCTTTATACATGTCACTATAATATATTTTTCTCCCAGCCGTAACTAGCTCTATATATATGTCACTATAATATATTCCTCTCCCAGCCGTAACTAGCTCTTTATACATGTCACTATAATATATTTTTCTCCCAGCCGTAACTAGCTCTATATATATGTCACTATAATATATTCCTCTCCCAGCCGCAACTAGCTCTTTATACATGTCATTATAATATATTCCTCTCCTAGCCGTAACTAGCTCTCTATATATGTCACTATAATATATTCCTCTCCCAGCCGTAACTAGCTCTATATACATGTCACTATAATATATTCCTCTCCCAGCAGTAATGGGCCCACCCCGGTTTGCCGAGATGGGGTTTAAATCAATAAAATCATATTTGCCCATTGCGTAAATATAAAGGGTATAAATTGCATGCATTTTGGCTTCTAGATATACCATGTACACGTGAATCTTTTTATACTTATATTTTCGCAGTCGACTAGGTACACACTGTCCCTGTCAAGTTTAGCTGAGATTCTGTACACGGCACAGGAGACGTAAAACAAATCAGTACGGTAGCTGAGAAGATTCGCTTGTCTGGATATTTGGGCATTCTATTGTTCTGTAACTGTATCAGTTTCATGTATCTTAGTAAATCTTGACCAACGCCTTATTTAGCCTCCTGTAAACGTGATTTCTAGTGTGCGGTGTTTGGACATCGTAACTGTTTCGTAATTCCTCGCCTCCTTGGTTTAACAGCTGCCTAGGTCGCTACATGGTTTCATCATCATCAAAATCTGGTCTCAGAGCAGTGAGAGCGGAGCTATTCTGGGAGACAAGTTAACATAATTTTTTATCCCGCCCTATAGACTCGTGTCTTGTAGCGAGTGAGAGCATGATATTTGTGATGGTCAGTGCGACCTAAAGATTTGTAGGGGAGAAACATTCCGGTTCTAACACTAACAGCTTGTCGGGTGACGTCACACACCTCTGTGCTCAGCAGTGCTTCTACACGAGGATCATGGAGCGAGGTGGACGGAGAGGCTATATCTGCCACACGGTGACCCGACTGGACTCTCTGAACGGTCTAGCTCTCAAGTATCACGTCTCTGTAAGTCAACTAGCAACACTGTGGCGCGTGGCCTCGCTGTCGTAATGCTCTCTTCTAGATCCTCATGTGAATACACACAGCGAATGGTTTTCGCTGAACGGTTCGTGAAAATACAAAAAAAAAAAAAAAAATAATAAAAATGGGACTTCAAGGAATCAATAGTTTTCACTTACTTAAAAAAAAAATAATTTCATTTATTTATATGTTTATTTTTATGTGTGAGAGGGGTGGGATGGATGACAAAGAAAATGAAACGTAGTCTTACAGTATTGTGAAGCTATCAGCAGAGCACATATTGATATAGATATATTATCATGTCTTATCAAAGATGTTTACATTTTTTTTTTATTTAATCCTCTCTTTCTGTTACATGATCCATATATATACGAGGGCATATTGATAAGTTTTGCCTCCAAGTCCATAACTTTGGAAATAATGAAGACAAACAAATGATACTTACACCAAATGAAAGGTCATTTTATTTAGCACCAGATGACATATCATTTTTCAACATAATCACCGTCCCGTTCGATACAGAGCCGCCACCGACGGACGACCTGTTGGATGCCGTCAGCGAAGAAGTCAGCAGTCTTGTCTCTGCACCAAGAAAGAACAGCATTCTTCACATCTTCGTCTGTCTCGTAACGGTTGCCCTTGAGGTAATCCTTGAGTTTTGGAAAAAGGAAGAAATCGCTCGGAGCAAGATCTGGGCTATAAGGCGGGTGCGGTAATGTCCGGAGGCCTAAACGATCTAAAGCCGTGCGAGTTTCCAAACTTGTGTGAGGGCGAGCGTTGTCGTGATGGATGATGAAAACTTTCTCACTCCTTACCCGTCGCAACCTCGCTTTCAGTTTCTCCAGTGTGTTCACATATTTCGTAGAATTCACGGTGTTGCCTTGTTCCAAAAATTCTGTGTGAACCACACCCTCACTGTCCCAAAAGATCGTGAGAAGCACCATCATCCATCACGACAACGCTCGCCCTCACACATTTGGAAACTCGCACGGCTTTAGATCGTTTAGGCCTCCGGACATTACCGCACCCGCCTTATAGCCCAGATCTTGCTCCGAGCGATTTCTTCCTTTTTCCAAAACTCAAGGATTACCTCAAGGGCAACCGTTACGAGACAGACGAAGATGTGAAGAATGCTGTTCTTTCTTGGTGCAGAGACAAGACTGCTGACTTCTTCGCTGACGGCATCCAACAGGTCGTCCGTCGGTGGCGGCTCTGTATCGAACGGGACGGTGATTATGTTGAAAAATGATATGTCATCTGGTGCTAAATAAAATGACCTTTCATTTGGTGTAAGTATCATTTGTTTGTCTTCATTATTTCCAAAGTTATGGACTTGGAGGCAAAACTTATCAATATGCCCTCGTATATATATATATTTATATATATATATTTTTTTTTTTTTTTTTTTTTCCCGTGTTGACACGGCTGCACCGTATTGACAAAGGCTTATCTAGCCCAGTAACAGTGGTTCAACCGGTGCCTTAGCCGTGTAACACACCCCGGCACGACACCGTGTTGGCCCAGTCAGAAGGTCGAGTGGCAGCTCTACACACGAATGGTTGCAAAATAATTGATAGAAATAAAGCTATTACCAGAGAGTGTGAAAAATCGGGGACGCTTCAGAGACGATTCTGCGTATGTAGGGCAGGACAATTACGGCCGGTGGCTCCCTTCATTAAACCTAATAAAAAAAACAAAACAAAGAAGAGAAACAACCGCACGTGTCTCAGTAATAAAATAAACTGGGCACGCGTCACGCAAGTTCCCCCTAGCGATATATATATACACAATGTATAAACGTGTCATCAAATTTAGATTCTCTACCACACAGCCCTTTCGAAACAAAAGAAGTTGGGAAGTGGATTTTTTATTAAAACTTTTTTAACCAGAGAAAACAGAGCAGTGCGGTAGGATTCTTTTTCTAGATTTCCACATTAAAGTTATTTGGTGTCGCTTAACTGTGCCTGGAGAAGGGAAGAGGGCTTTCTAATTCACTGATTATTAAATATTGGTGTCGCCTAAGTGTGCCTGGTGAAGGGACGAGGGCTTTAATTGTCTGTACTGAGATATGATGGCATAACTCTATCGATTTTCTGTCATATTCTATCAATGTAAGCCTCAGTACATGAATATGTATGTATCTACGGAGCTCCATGTGTCTGCAGGCCGTGAGAGGGTGAGCGGCACAGCTTGGCGGGTGTAGACCGATCTCCCTGATAAACTAAACGGAGTTAGAATCCTGTCATTCTCAGTCCACCGGTTGGCGGGTATAGACCGATCTCCCTGATAAACTGAATGGAGTTAGAATCCTGTCATTCTCAGTCCACCGGTTGGCGGGTGTAGACCGATCTCCCTGATAAACTGAATGGAGTTAGAATCCTGTCATTCTCAGTCCACCGGTTGGCGGGTGTAGACCGATCTCCCTGATAAACTGAATGGAGTTAGAATCCTGTCGTTCTCAGTCCACCGGTTGGCGGGTATAGACCGATCTCCCTGATAAACTGAATGGAGTTAGAATCCTGTCGTCCTCAGTCCACCGGTTGGCGGGTGTAGACCGATCTCCCTGATAAACTGAATGGAGTTAGAATCCTGTCATCCTCAGTCCACCGGTTGGCGGGTGTAGACCGATCTCCCTGATAAACTGAATGGAGTTAGAATCCTGTCATCCTCAGTCCACCGGTTGGCGGGTGTAGACCGATCTCCCTGATAAACTGAATGGAGTTAGAATCCTGTCATCCTCAGTCCACCGGTTGGCGGGTGTAGACCGATCTCCCTGATAAACTGAATGGAGTTAGAATCCTGTCATCCTCAGTCCACCGGTTGGCGGGTATAGACCGATCTCCCTGATAAACTGAATGGAGTTAGAATCCTGTCATCCTCAGTCCACCGGTTGGCGGGTATAGACCGATCTCCCTGATAAACTGAAAGGTGTTAGAATCCTGTCATTCTCAGTCCACCGGTTGGCGGGTATAGACCGATCTCCCTGATAAACTGAATGGAGTTAGAATCCTGTCATCCTCAGTCCACCGGTTGGCGGGTGTAGACCGATCTCCCTGATAAACTGAATGGAGTTAGAATCCTGTCATCCTCAGTCCACCGGTTGGCGGGTGTAGACCGATCTCCCTGATAAACTGAATGGAGTTAGAATCCTGTCATTCTCAGTCCACCGGTTGGCGGGTATAAACCGGTCTCCCTGATAAACTGAAAGGTGTTAGAATCCTGTCATTCTCAGTCCACCGGTTGGCGGGTATAAACCGGTCTCCCTGATAAACTGAAAGGTGTTAGAATCCTGTCATTCTCAGTCCACCGGTTGGCGGGTATAGACCGATCTCCCTGATAAACTGAAAGGTGTTAGAATCCTGTCATTCTCAGTCCACCGGTTGGCGGGTATAAACCGGTCTCCCTGATAAACTGAATGGAGTTAGAATCCTGTCATCCTCAGTCCACCGGTTGGCGGGTATAGACCGATCTCCCTGATAAACTGAATGGAGTTAGAATCCTGTCATCCTCAGTCCACCGGTTGGCGGGTATAAACCGGTCTCCCTGATAAACTGAAAGGTGTTAGAATCCTGTCATTCTCAGTCCACCGGTTGGCGGGTATAAACCGGTCTCCCTGATAAACTGAATGGAGTTAGAATCCTGTCATTCTCAGTCCACCGGTTGGCGGGTATAGACCGATCTCCCTGATAAACTGAAAGGTGTTAGAATCCTGTCATCCTCAGTCCACCGGTTGGCGGGTATAGACCGGTCTCCCTGATAAACTGAATGGAGTTAGAATCCTGTCGTTCTCAGTCCACCGGTTGGCTATAATTATTTCGTGTGGGCGACCACAAGTTGTCTGGTTTCGAGGCTTCCCAAGAAACAGGCAGAGTAGCCGAAATAAACCAAACCTTTGAAGTACGAGAGTAAGTGAGCTCTACCATAGTCAAAATTAATGTACTTGTTGTGTAGGCCTGTGGGCGTTCTAAGCGTTATTCTGTTTTAACTATGCATTAAAATTTAAAAGAAATATATCACTACAGCCCTCAACATGCAAAAGTTTGTTTACTTCGATGACTTGGCCTGGATTTAAAATGAGGCCTCAGTGCTTATTAATGTTTAATTTCTGGGACATATTTCAAGGCTTTGTTAGCTCAATAAGTAGTTGTCAAGCAGCATACAGCCCAAACCAGGATACCCCACACTGATACATGTACACGTGACTGCGCTAGCTCAGTGCAGATTATGGGGCGGGTGTGTCCTCCCCTCCCTCAACAGGTAAAAATTAAACTGGGCAACGTGTAGAGCATCGTAACTAACCCACAGTAACATGCATACATTACTAGTCGTTGTGTCCTTGTGAAAGCAGTGTGAAATGCAGGACTGGCGAACATGAATAGCAATTAGCGCTGCGTCTCATCTTTTCACCCGCACTAAGCCGCACTATGCCCTTCATATCGTGGGTTATTAAAGGGATAGACAAGAAACCTCATGAGTCTGTTTGCCGATCGATCAATCAATCAATCATATCACGTGATTCAAGATACCAAGCTTGTAATCAAGTAGATCTTCCACTGTAACGGTTTCTACCTTATACCTTTCAATTTGTGTGAAGCTATCATTGATCCAGCTCCATTGATATGATTTTAAAATAATTATATCTCGTCCATCATGCTGAGGTTTCTGGACCTCGTGAGCTCCCGTCAGGCAAGGCAGCGCGTTACTCGAGGATTGTGAGCTCTTTGGCTAAAATGTTCCGCATCATGGCATTGACGGTTAAGTGTCGGTCGGTCCGTTCTCTCCGCGCTTGTCTGTCCGTCGCGAGAAGCTGAGCTACAAGATTCAGTTCTTTTCATTACTGTACATGTACATGTAGTTCTTGGTAATGCTGGTTAGTTGTGCTAGCAGCCTATAGAATTAGAAGACAGAGTTTGCAAATTTTTAAGTCCCCCACGAGCACTTCTGATGACGGTTTTACCTTCCGCGTGTTTGGATGTACATGGTTGTACATAGGCCTATCATGTCATCATAATTCATAATCAGCATGAACTGGTTGTGTACCGCTCGTGACTACAACTCAGTCAAGATAGCTTTGTTGGTGCACAATTCTTGGAGATCAGTAGGTTTTTGTGGTTTATTATTATACTGGCACCAACAAATATCTTGTAGAGTGGTGGCTTTTTCTCTTCTTAAGGTGTCCTTCGAAGCCACAGAGCATAAATCCAAATAAGGCTACAGAAAGAGAGGGAGAATGAGTGTGTGTGTGTGTGTGAGAGAGAGAGAGACAGAGAGAGAGAGAGAGAGAGAGAGAGAGAGAGAGAGAGAGAGAGAGAGAGAGAGAGAGAGAGAGAGAGAGAGGGGGGGGGGGGGGAAGCGAGGGACAGTGAGACAGAAAGACGATCAAACACAGCCATTGTGTTTGTTCGTGTGGAATAATATCCACTTGAATATTCTGAGAAAAGAAAACAGTTGACCCACTTGGAAATCTCTCTTTCATCTCCCTCATATATCTCACCATGACGAGTGCTCTTGAACATCCTACTGCTAAGTGGCTACTTCTTTCCCTCTGATTTAGATGGGACTGAGTCCAAGTAATTGAAGCCTGCCGCTCACACTCAGCGGGAGAAACCCACCACTGTTTAGCTGAAGCGACCGATATCATTGTAGGTGGATGAGTCGAGGGTCTCGCCTTCTTAACAATGTCCTGCTTTACGGGAAAACCCGTGTTTGTAAAAAGAAAAGTCTTAAAATCATCTTCTAATCTTATGCTCTGATTATGCATTAAATCAACCGCTGACCAAACAAAATGGTGGACCTCGAGCGGACGGACTATGTTACAATTGACGCCCTAAAAGGTACCCCCTTCAGCATATCTGGGGAATGCCTTAACCGTGACATTTAAGTGTTTGGTCTACACCTGAAAGGGTTTGAAGCGGTCGACCTGCTCGGATTATGAGTTTGGGGCCTCATTTTGTCTGCTCTGCCTGTCCTGGTGTGAGGTTGGTTAAAGTTCTTTTAAAAAATGTTTTAGCTGTAGATGGACAAGTAAACCCCCTGTGAAAACGTCCTAAAAATGTTGTAGATGAAACACTGTCGTCTTTCTCGGGTTACATGTCTGAAATTATCCTTTAAGTGGCAAGAGAGATGCTCAACCATCCGTGTCTATGGTGTGTGTCCCCAGGTCCAGGAGCTGAAGCGAGAGAACAAGCTGTGGAACACGGACCACCTGTTCCTGCGGGAGGAGCTCCTCATCCCCCTCACCGCGGAGAACGAGGGTCTCCTGGAGGACACCGACACGATTGTCGTCCAGGACGGCTTCTCGCCCTCCCCCTCCTCCCACTCCCTGAGCACCGGAGACGCGGCTCTGCCCAACGGCGCGGCTTCCTTCGCCTCCTCTAACGGGAACGGCCGGAGCCACTCGTCGACGGTCTCCTCCCACCCTCCTCACTCCTCGTCGCCTCTGTTCCCAGAGCCGCCCTCCTCGTCTTCCGCGAAAGGCCTGCGAACTTCGTCGCTGCCATCATCACTTCCGCCGTCACAGCCGCTGTCTTCAACGTCAAAGTCTCCCTCCTCGTCGTTGTCGTCGTCGTCGTCCTCCAAGAGGAGATCAACGCAGGAGCCCGTCGCCAAGAGCACCGCACACGGCGGAAGTGGCGACACGATCACGGCCGCTGAGCCGTCGATTTCTGGCGGGATGAGTTCCATGGCGGAGGATTTCTTCAGCAAGTACGACACGAGCATCGCGCAGCTCAGGGGAGACGTGGAGAAGATGGAGAAAAATGCCGCGTAAGACCCGCCCTCTGTCTCTCATTTAAAGTTCTCTGTCTGGTTATCTTTAGGCTTCAGTGTCTGTCTTCTCTCTCTCTCTCTTTCATGATCATCTCCTTTTTATCTGTCTCTCCCATCACCTCTTTATCTCTCAATCTCTCTCTCTCTCTCTCTCTCTCTCTCTCATGATCTTCTTTTTACCTCTGTCTCTCTCTCTCTCTCTCTCTCTCTCTCTCTCTCTTTTCATCTCCTTTTTATCTGGCTGTCTCTCCAATCATCTCTTCGCCTCTCTGTCTCTGTCTCTCTCTCTCTCTCTCTCTCTCTCTCTCTCTCTCTCTCTCTCTCTCTCTCTTTTCATCTCCTTTTTATCTGGCTGTCTCTCCAATCATCTCTTCGCCTCTCTGTCTCTGTCTCTGTCTCTCTCTGTCTCTGTCTATCTGCGTCTCTGTCTCTGTCTCTATCTCTCTCTCTGTCTCTCTCTCTCTCTCTCTCTCTCTCTCTCTCTCTCTCTCTCTCTCTCTCTCTCTCTCTCTCTCTCTCCATCTTTCCCAACCACCGTGTTTGCCTGCCTGCTCCCTTCATTATCATGGTGTTGGTTCTTCTTTTGGTATTTTACAGTGTATTGGTATACATGTATATTAACCAAACGTACTTTACATTGCACTAGTAAACTTAAATCCATTGTATGATATAATAATAATAATATCTATGCAATTATGCAGCAAGTTTTGCTGATACAGGACTTTGATTTATTTCTTCGCCGCTCCCATTCAACTTTGATTGCTTAATGTTGAGTGTATTCGAATGTGTGTTTACTGGTTTGTAATTGTTTAACGTCCTCTAAGTCTGTCACCGACACTCACGCACGGGGAATACCTGTGTACTGTAAGTAAAATATCTTACTTTTATCAGCCCTAGAATTATTCAAAGCGATGTCTTATTTATTGCACCCTCTCATATCTCAGTTATTTTTTAACTATTTTTTTTTAAAGACAGAATATTTAATTGTCATGTGAGACAGAAAAGTTGCTCAGCCCAAGTCAACCATGCCACACGTGAATGCATGGTATCTTCAGTGAATTCTGCTCTAGCTTTGTTTTACGCCCCAAAAGGTCGCGCAACTAGATACTTTCAGAATAGAGATAAACGGTAGACCTTCCTTCTCTACTAAAGATTTCATTACTGCAGCTTGAGATAATAGGAAGCGACCAAGTTTAATGCTTTGCAACCCAAGATTTCTGTTAGAGAAAATGAAAAAGTTTAAGATTTTCGATCTGCCTTGATAAATCATACAATGCAAATTTTTTTTTTTTTATTTGTATAATCTTTTGATTAAAAAAAAAAAAATAGGTATAGTTTTTTTAATCAATAGAGAAGGTTTTTATTTTAGTATCTAATCAATGTACATATTTTCTTATTTTGCTTTATCTCGGTTTTCTTGCAGTCACCCTGTTACATGGCGGTTCATTGATTTCTGTATTAGACTAAGTCTAGTGGTGTTAGATAGTTTTGTTTCTTAAAAAAGCTTTTGAAATTAATCAGTTTTTAACACCTTATATTAACTCTCTCTGTCTCTCTCTCTCTCTCTCTCTCTCTCTCTCTCTCTCTCTCTCTCTCTCTCTCTCTCTCTCTTTTTTTTTTTTTTTTCCTCTTTCATCCATTTTTGTACAATGAAACTAAACTAGACTCTAAATTTTACGTAGAACGATTCTTTATCCCTTATGTTTAAAGCAGAGTATTTTGAGTTTTTTTTTGTATAGTCATTGGGAAGAAGGCTTTTATTTTAGAATAACTCATTTTGTGTCACACCGTGTTTTTTTTTTTTTTTTTTTTTTTTTTTTGAATATTTTCGCCATTGCCCTATAACATGACTGTTCTTTGGTGTTCAATAATTTTGTTCTGCAGATAAGCTTTTAAAGTGGATCGACTTTTCAAACACTAATTTCAACTCCTTTTTTTATTAGAATAAATTTTCCTTTGAACGGTGGTTTATCCTGCCTTTTAATCGTTAAGTTTGTTGAGGATGGAGTGAGAAGCATATTTATGCCGTCATGGCTGAGTTGCTCGATTGCTGCTGCGTCCATTCCTCTGCTTTCATCCGCTACAAGAGTCAAAAAGTCGATCCAGCTGGGTTGGTTGACCCATCCTCATCTAACTTTTTATTCTCATTTTTTTTCCTTTTGCTTTGTTCTCTTGTATTATTTTAACATGATTTTGCGATTTATTTGTGTTTATGTTGGGTTTTTTTTTTCGGTTCACGTAGCGGCTTATATTGTTATGCGAAGTCAAAAGTCAAAACAGAGGTAAAAAGCAAAGTTCAAATGTAAGATAAGACTCACATGGTAGCGCAAAGAGCAATTCATTTTATTCTTTTTGCTGTTGTTTAAACTTACTCTATTTTACTCTCTTCCATCATAATTTCATGTAGCTAGATCAGTAGTACAGTGAGAGACGACACATCATATGTCTGTAGAATAAGCACAGTTATAAGTATGCTTTTGTGTGGCTAGCTTTTTGTACAACGCATTCTTCTCTCTCTCTCTCTCTCTCTCTCTCTCTCTCTCTCCCTCCCTCCCTCTCTCTCTCTGTCTCTCTCTCTCACTCTCTGTCTGTCTGTCTGTCTGCTTGTCTGTCTGTCTGTCTCTCTCACTCTCTCTCTCTCTCTCACTCTCTCTCTCTCCCTCCCTCATTCTCTCTCTGTCTCTCTCTCACTCTCTCTCTCTCTCTCTCTCTCTCTCTCTCTCTCTCTCTCTCTCCGTCTCATTCAAGTCAAAGCATGCAGTAACTGCAGTACCCTTTTTAAACAAATAAATGGTGGTGGAACAAAAATAAATGGTAGTCATTTTTTCAATTTTTTTTTTTCGTGGAGAGTGCATGTACATGATTGCTAGATGGGCTGACGTTACACTAAATTTTACAACTTCGGTATATTCTGACGAGAAACGATCGAAGTTTTTTTTAAAATATATTTCTTTATTTTCAGTAGGCAATTTTTACATCATTTTCTTTGAAATAGATAAAACAGTAAATGGAGACGTTGGGGGGGGGGGGCACACTTGTGAGGAACCTCTGCAGCATGACAGTATGTCCTATAAGATACATGATTTGTTTCTATGAACCGAGACAGTGTAATGCTGAACGCTACCTTCAACCAACGCTAGGAGAGGAAAATCAAGACGCCTGATAAATGAAAACACCTCATCTCAAGTTCCTCTCTTGAGTCTTGCCAAAGCCGATTATTTGTTCAACATGTTAAGTTTGTTTTTCATTTTTTTTTTTTTAATCTCGGGGAAGATTGTTTAATTTTCGGCCTGACCCCAGGGTCACCGCTGTGTGTTATTACAGCTGTAGCTCATAGTCATAGGGTCTAAATAGAGACAGGCACACAACTTTATAACTACGGGACTAAAAAAAGAAACAACACAAGTATAGATTTAACATATAAACGTTTCGCCTTTATTGTGGCTTCATCTCTCTCATACAAATTCTCTCTATACTCTCAGAAGATCAGCGGTTATAAAGACACAAAAACGTGTCTGTCTGTCTGTCTGCCTCTATCGAGGAGTTTAGGCTTTACAACCCCCGTTACCAGTTCACAATGCTCACATTTCCCACTGTCAGTCCTTCCCCCCGCTAAGGTCTTATAATCATCCAATGTAACAATAATTATGGAAACGAGGCGAGGCTTTGTTTTACCAACCCCCACATCTCCCTAACCATTCTTCCACGCAGAGTGGGACGATTGTCCATAGAGTGGACCCCACTTCATTACTCGACTCGATTTATTACTGCCAGGCTTCTCTCTCAAAAGTCTCTTATTATGATCCCCTCTTTAAACATGTCTTTTCGAAATCTCATTTTGTCCCTAACAAATAATGTACTTGCCTTCTATGACAGAGTTGGCGAAACCGACAAATCTGCTGAGAGCCGAGATTGGAGTCAAGATTCATGTACAACTAACCTGAGTGAAACGAATATTATTATTATTTTATGCACCATCTTTTTGCATATCTTGTTAGTTTTTGCCCAAGCCAGTAAGAGAATGAGAAACAGTAATTGCATATGAGAAGAAAAATCTTTAAGCATCTTTCATATTAACTATTATGTTTTTGTTTACTGGTGCCAACCCTCTCTAAAATGATGGTTCATCGACCAAAAAAAAAAAAAAATCAGGAGCGCCTGATATGTTCAAACCGTCTTCGAAATAGAAAACGATTGATTGATACATGTATTGTGCAGCTAGTTGTGAGATATAAAATGCCCTTAAGAGTTTCCCCAAAGCTAACAATTTTCCCCAAAGCTCTTCAAATAGACAATACCAGCTTCCAAATCTTAAGCCCAGCTACAAGCGAACAATAATTGACACAGTGTCAGACATCCTTGTCTGTGACGTCATTGTAAAATTTGGGTCTCTGACCTTTTCAAGCGTGACAAGCTGACCTGTTTTTTCAGGTAGCCAAAGAGTTGTCCACCCTTATCTGGGGCTAGCAAGACTCACACAACAGCCGACAGCCCTCCAAACAGGCCATTTGCAGGTCAAACCGTCATCGGATATGATGGCCTGGTCAATCTGAGTAATGAATGTTAGTCCTCACAAAGAGATGGTAGGGGAAGTTAAGAAGCTTCAGCCTCATACATTACACTTAATGCTTGCCATTTGTTGTTACGGAAAAAAAACTACAGGTAATGTCTATTATGTAATAAAATACAAACGAGCCTCAGTAATAACTATAAAAACATAGGCGAATCGTCAGCAAACATATAAAATATTGAAACTGGATAGCCTGAGAAATGCACGTTTTATAATTTAATAGTTAATAAACCAGTCTTTTATGTAATGAGAATTTTATTTCTCAGTGTAGCTTGAGTAATTTTAATCTAACCTTAGCTCACCATTTTCCATTAGACGTTGAGCTGTGTCTTAAGAGGTTGCGAATATTAAGTGTTATAATCAGATTTGTTACATGTGTGCGATTTTAACCCGCATTTTGCGCATAAGTCGATTTTATTAGTTATGTCCCGTGAAGGTCGACGTAAGCGGTGTTGACAGATAAGTCTCTCCGCGGAACAATAAACGTAACTATTCAACAAAGGTAAAAGAAGTTGCGCAGAGGGAAATCGATAAAAAGATAGGGATAAGGTTGTCACAACCTGACACAAAGTATGTCAAACGTTACTCTAAACTGATAGGATATCAACTATTCGATTCATAATACACACAGGTGAACACCGTGCAAGATGTATTATCCTGTACTAGCATCATTACCACACATGTGGCAGGTGTGCCGACCCTGGGCTAATTTTGTAACTACTTTAAAATCTATACAGTGACTGAGATGTAATTTTGAATAAGTTTCAAATTCATATAGAAACTCTCTTCGCGTCACAGGCGTTAGGAGAAAACATGAACAGTATGTGTTTCGAGTCATTGTAATGTAAAACATGTATATAATTATGCTATCCGGAAATAAAGAGAGAGAGAGAGAAAGAGAGAGAGAGAGAGAGAGAGAGAGAGAGAGAGAGAGAGAGAGAGAGAGAGAGAGAGAGAGAGAGAGAGAGAGAGAGAGAGAGAGAGAGAGAGAGAGACAGAGAGAGACAGAGAGAGAAAGAGAGAGAGAGAGAGAGAGAGAGAGAGAGAGAGAGAGAGAGAGAGAGAGAGAGAGAGAGAGAGAGAGAGAGAGAGAGAGAGAGAGAGAGAGCACTTAAACTAAATGACCAAAGGAACTATACACACACACACACAGTTCAGACATGATACTAGACACCCCCTCCACCCCCCCCACACACACACACACACTGAGATCTTAAAAGGGACGGAATGTGTTGTTCAGTGTGTAGTGTTGTACAACCGCTGCATTCTGAACATAACATCTTGATAAGACAGGCCTACACGCCCGGCCACCTCACCTTTACATGCAGCCAGACAGCCAGACATGCCCGCGCTATATTGTTTCCTGGTTCTGGTGATGGTTAGATAAATAGCTCGCCGTAGGCCAAAATTATTCATTACAATATCACATCCAAACCTCTTTTTCCTCGCGCGCGAAGTCTATTCAGTGGGCAGGCGTCCAAACCGTTGGAACTGAGATACGTTGAGGGTGTGGGGATTTCCAAGAAAACCGGATGCCACAGTTGAACTAAGTCTTCGCTTTCCCTTGTTTTTTTCCTGTGCCCACATAAACATTCACGGACTGACTTACAGGACGTTATAGTAGACTCACAGCTAGAACCTGAGGCAGCGTGTTAATCTAGCCGACATCTTGTATAGATATAGAAGAGAATTCTTGATTTTCATGTTGTCAATAATAGTTATTGTTCTTGCAGTTGTTGCCCTTGTTATTGATACTGATACGGTTCATTTCATTGATATAGCTGCTATTGTACCAGCTTCTCGTGTTGTTATTGCTGTTGTTGTTGTTGTTGTAGTAGTAGTAGTAGTAGTAGTAGTAGTAGTTGTTGTTTTTGTTGTTGTTGTTGTTGTTCTCCTCCTCCTCCTCCTCCTCCTCTTCTTCTTCTTCTTCTTCTCCTGCTCCTCCTCCTCCTCCTCCTCCTCCTCCTCTTCTTCTTCTTCTTCTTCTTCTTCTTCTTCTTCTTCTTCTTCTTCTTCTTCTTCTTCTTCTTCTTCTTCTTCTTCTTCTTCTTTTCCTCCTCCTCCTCCTCGCTTCCTTTTTTCTTCTGTGCTTAAATGGGATTTGTTGCTCAAAGAAAAAGCTTGATATCTCGGATTTTTTGGGTGCGTGGACAGACTAATTCATTCTCTGAATCTAATTCCTTCTTCGCGTCCTCTATCATAATGTTTCACGTTTTGAAGTTCGCTACAGCGACTCGGGCTCTCTAACTTGGCAAGTTTAATTGAACGGTTTGATGTGGGTGTAGACAGGTGCAGGTTACAGAACATCATAATGTCCAGTCCTGTTTTCGTGACAGATATCTGAAGTTTTGTCTGTGTAGCTGCGAGGCTTTGCTCGTTGTCCCATGTGTAGTAAAGGCTGTGGTGCCCTATCGTTCCTTGTGCCGCCTTGATGATACCGTTATCACCAATCGAAGCTGTTATTCTACGCTCCAGTCTAATCTTAATCTAATACTCTCTTGCTTTGTGCTAACAAGGTAATGCCTCATAGGCTCCTGAACTAATTTCTTCATATACCAATATATGTTTATCAGCTAATGATTCTTACTTATTTCTTATATTTCGAGTTTGCAACGAATCTTATCTAACCTGATCTAACCCTCCTCTTTCTATGTGACTTAGACGATGTTAAACAGTTTAGAAATACTATCTCACATTCTTATTTGGTGTCTAATCATTTTCTTGATTTACCAGCACCAGCTAATCTTCGTCCATGCTGCATTTTGGAATGTATAAAAGCTTGGAGCTTGTATCCCCCCTCCAGATGTAAACCTGTTCTTGTGTTTCAGTGAAGGTCGGAGTAGCGGGTCGACCGTGGCTCGGCCCATCTCCAAGCCTAGATCTCGGCCCGCCGCACTGGCCGCCATGCCCGCTCCCTCCCGGTCGCCGCGAGACGTGGAGTACGAGTCGTGCTGCTAGCGCGGTCACACCGCCTCTTACCGCGCTCACTTCTCGCACACTTCACATGTAATCAATCTGGAGGCGATCATTGGGTTTTTTTTGTTTGTTTTGTTTTTGCCTTGTTTTCGCCTACTCCCATATCTTCTAGATCTCTCCCTTAGAGCCAGTTGTTATTATATAACTACTGTCTAATGGTTATTCCTCCTGACTGCAACGTGCGTGTACTGGGGTTTCTGTGTTCGTGTCCGAAATCAGTACCTTTTGATGTAGATTAACCAAGTCAAGATTATCTTTGAGTTTGACTTTCAAATTTGCTGTTTCCACATCTTTTGTAAAGAAGATTAAAACAATACATTTGAAAGATTTAGGAAGTTATCAAAACCTATGGCATGAAGTGAAGTGAAGATCGTGTCACATACGATGTATACCAGGATCTTCTTTCAGCTTATATTGATCACATACGGAGATTCCAGCACTCTGTTTTTCCTCTCAATCACCAATTAGATTTTATACATTTTTACCAACCTTGTAGATTTTCTCAGCAACACCCCCCCCCCCCCCCCCCCCCCCACCCGCACGCACGTTGGACCAGCGAGAGAGGTGAAGGGAGGCTATACCACTAATGGAACAGCACGTTAATCCTAACCTCTGACCTAGAGACCTAGAGACTCACTGGCTCCTCTTTCCTCCCACGTTGTCTTGTACTAGAATCTCGTTTCATACTTTACTAAATATCATTGGCAGATTTTTATCAATTAATTTTTCTCACGAATATTCCTTAAAATCCACTTTTTTGTGGAGCTATGAAACAATAAAACCTCTGAGTGTTATGGATGACTTCCTCCTTCCCCCCCCCCCCCACACACACACACACTTCTTTGTCTTATCATAGATCTCAAAATGACGGCACCGTGTGATGAATGCCGGGCCAGTTACGTCTCTTTAACTCAAGTAGTTTCTGATTTGACATCACGTCGTTAACACAAGGGTGTATCTCATATTTTGCCAAAGTTTAGAAATTGCAGAAAACTGACAAATTATGTCGAAAATAGAATTTTGATTTGCTGTCTTTTAAGACTACTCTTTTGAGGGCGCTAATTTATGTTTTTACTTGTACCTTTAATTTACAGGGATGAAGACAAAGATGCTATTGTGTTAGCGACGTGGAAATGATAAATCTCATGTATTATCAACACATTCGTTTTTTGCCTTTTTTATTTTGTTTTTATCGTAATCTATCTTTAGCTTTGAGAACAGTCGAAAGAAACAAAACGTTACAACTGTTATCACCATAACATTTTAAAGGAAACTAACACGAAAAGGAAAAGAAACGACAACTAATTATTTTGGTTTTCATACTTGAAACTAACGAAAGTTTCACTGGCTACGATGATTGGTTCAAATGTTTTGGGCCTGTTCTTCAAATTGCAGCTTCCCCCCCCCCCCCCGAGGGGAAAAAAAACAACAAACAACAACAACAACAACAGCAAAACGAGTGCATTTCACAATCAAGAAAACGTGACTTGTGAATGCTCTCCCTTTCCCGTCGTCTGCCGCCTCCTCTATTCTCGCACCCTATTGAACCATTGACAATCTGTGTAATGTGTTGTGACTAGCACCGATACTGGTGGAGGGGACATCTTGCAACTGCATGCTTACACCAGGTGCAGGAGAAGCTAGAGCTAGAGCGTCTGTGCCAGGGCACCAGCATGCAACTCCTGGGGTTATGTCCTCTTAGCGTCTCGAGACGTTACGGCAGTGAGATACACGTGTCAGTATAATGATATTAATAGAAAGGGGGGAAGTAGCGAAAGACAACTCTTACTGTATCACAAGAGTTTCTTTTACTAAACCTTTTGTATCTTAGATGGAGGAATTAATCGACTTTAAAGCAATGCATTCTTATTTTTTTTTGTGTGTAATGACACCATTTGCCTGATTTGATCCTAAGGCTTAACAAAACTACTTTTAAACTGACAGTCTCTCAGAATCTAATCATAGTGGACAGTTACTGGTCACCAGCTCATCATTCTACGTGACACTTCGTTAATTATCATTAAAGATGGTAAGGGGCCCAGAGAAAATGGCGGCCCATGGTAAGGGGCCCAGAGAAGATGGCTGCCCATGGTAAGGGGCTCAGAGAAGATGGCGGTCCGTGACCCCGGCACGCTGCAGGTCATCGCTCGAACCACACTCTAGCTTAAGTTCTCTGGTCTACATAGCTGCTCAGGCCATAACACTTACCTAAATATAGATTTATTCTGATATTTATGTCATGTTATCTGCTGCGCATCAGGAAATAAAGAGCTAACCAGAGAGGAGGAACAATGAGACTTCGAGTCAAAGGTCAGAATCATGATTATAATTATGAATAATAATACTCCATGCTCTATTGTCTAGGGCCAAAACAATTGCCACTTGCCAGCCATGATGACCTAATTTTTTTTCCTCACGTCCGAAATGAAAGAAAACCACTTGGCCTGGAAAGTTACGCTTTCTGCAGTTATACGAAGCTTGCCAGGGTTTGGCTTGTAAAATTGACCTTTCACTGGTTAGCTCTTTATTTTTTGTTTTATTTTTTTATTACTCTTTCTTACAGGTTTCTTACAGTCTAAAAAAACACACCTGGATTTCATAATAACTAACTGGTTTTGAATTATTTTTTTTTTTAACCTAATTGTCCATGTATTTCGTAGACTTTTTTTTTTCAATTTATGCTTGCCCAGTGGATATTTTCACCTTCCTTTGGGAACACGAACCTTCTACATTATCTAACTTTTTTTTTCTTCTTGTGGGGAGACAAGAGGTATGGCTCGACGGAATCTTGTATAGTATACATGGAAGAGTTAAAGCCCCTGGGCTCAGCTGTTTCTTCACTGAGTTTTATTTAGGGCACACTAATCAGTTTCTCGATATGAGGGGTCAGGGGTCACCAGCTGGTGATGATGTCAGTTCTTGATTTAACGAGGTCAATCTAAAAATTTGGGAACAACTCGAAGCGCTGGACCACTCATTGTTTGCTGCCAAAGCCTCACCATGAAGTCAGTTAGTCCACTTGCCTCGGTCATTCCATGGACAAGGATGCCGTCACTGTAGTATAGATAAGAAAAACAACGAATGAAAAACAGCTTCAATAGCAAAAACATCAACAAGAATTTATAAAAAAAACCAACAAAGAAAAAAAAAGCAACATAATAAAAAAATCCCTTCCCTCAGAAACATCTGGTTAGTGGGAGATCTGTGTATCCAATCAAAAGTTGTCTGGTCTTAGTCTGGCGTTGGTCAAGCCCTACTGCTTCAGTCGATGGCCGTGTTTTTACGGCTGGCTCGGAACTTGAAGGCGTTTTGGTTTTTAATCAGCTTTATTCCTACCTTCAGTTTACTTCTTCGGGTTTTGGTGGGTTGGCATTTATTTCCTTTTGAAAAAGAGAAAAAGAGGGGGGGGGGGGGTGGAGAGGATAGATTAAGACTGGACTTGCTAGACCCAACATAATGGAAGGTTCACTCTACATTTCGAAATAAAAAAGAGCATGTGATTTATGGATCCCCTATGCTGTGATGTCGTGAACATTTTTGCGACCCTCACGATCGAGCCACACAAATGCCATGTTTATACCAAGCAAACCGTTTGCTGATTCAGATTTACTTTCTATTGCCTTGACTTGAGATCGATACCGCTTGCTGTACAAACTAAATTTTTATTGTAAACTTTTTTTTTTTTTTAGGCGAGGCTCAGAAAGGCCATAATAAACAAATTGGCAAACCAACAAAAAAAGTTACGATGCTTCTAGCTGCGAGTTGTTGAGCTGATGGGCAAATCTAGGCCTGTGCTATCTTCTATCGACCAGACAAGTAGAATAATGCATATATGTATATCTGTATATCTAAACGCGGGTGTTTTATTGGGAGCAGTCTGCGGTTTCTCGTCTAGCAATGATTAGTTCTCAGGGAACCAACCTAGCTGCTGGTCTATCTTCACTTGGTGATGGTAATCAATCTAGGACCTTATTGGTGTTGGGGCACGCGCCTTCACTCACTCTACCACCCGGTATTGCTCTCTCTCTCTCCCCCTCCCCCCCCCCCCCCCAGACAATATTCCCGCACTGCCATATCAGCACTTGCTTGTCTCAAGGTTCCAGGAGTTCACGTTGATTTACATGATTCGTTCTCATAGATTTGCTAACGGTTGGACACATAACTCTATATCATTTTGGGATTTTGCCAATTTACATTTTATTTATTCCTGAAATTTAATTTTTGTTGTGAATATTTATCACAATTTAACATCATAATTATTTCACGATATTCATCACTTATCATTTAAATATTTTAACAATATTTTTTTTTTCGTATTGCAACAATAGGATAGTTTGATGATAGTTGATAGTCTAGAACAGAAGTCACACAGTTTGAAGACGGACGTCATTTACATAAAACAATGTTGAATTCTATAGATTGAATAAAATCTTCTTAATTGTTGACAAATTATCAATAAAAAAAAAAACCACCTGATGATACGAAACGCAATAATATGCGTTCAATTTTTTTCCTAAAACGAAAAAAAAAATCTACTGATCGCATAGCTGAAATGAGTTTTTTTTTTTTTTTTTTTTATGAAACTCATGCCCATGCTAATATTGTCACACAATTAAGGAATCAAAATTCTTTGTTTTATTTCTTATATTTCATCCATTTTTACCTTGAAACAAAATTACGTGAATGCCGTTCCTCTATCGCAAAGTTCTTTTGATAGTAAAAGTTTAGACATCCCCTCAGGGGAATTATAATTTGCTCTTATTTCTTGGTTTAGTCGGTGTTACAAGAAGATAGAATATTTAAGACTTTTTTTTTCTGGATTTCATAGTGACATTGCGATTGCACACTCTTCCTCCACAGAAAACTAGACGGCCTACTGGACTCGAACCCGTTATCCCTGCCGCCACAGGCACTGCGCAGGCAGAGCAGTTCAACTTCTGGATATTCCCGAAAGGGTAGTGCCGCCTCCCTCTCCTCTACCAGTGGCAGCGAGCGAGACAGGCGGTCGCGCACTGCCGCACTTCTGCTGGACGATGACGAGGAGTCTGGCAGCGCTGCTGGCGCCAGTGGCGGGGTCACTTCCGGTTCCTCTGCAGGCACCACCAGCGCGGCTGTTGTGCATGCGCAGGAGTCGCCGGTGCTGCTGATTCGCTCGCGGAGCAACAACCGGCAGGTCAAGTCGGCCATCGAGAACCTGCGGCAGGTGGATGACGACCTCTTCGAACTTTGACCTTGGCCTTCGGGCACTTCTGCGAGCTGTCACCTTGACCTTCAAGCTGCTCTTGAAGACACGATCTTTCGTGCGTTCCCTGATTGAGACATTGCTGGTGGTTGGATGTTAAGCATCGCTCCCACAGAAACTGTGAAGGGAGGGCCTTTCTATCCCTTACCTCATTGAGGCTTCAAGTCGGAAAAGACACGGTGTGGCAGGGAAGTTTACGGAAATGAAGATAGACTCTTTCAGAGAAATTCACAGAAATGAAGATAGACTCTTTCAGGCAAATTCATAGAAATAAAGTCAGACTCTTTCAGGGAAAATGAACAGGGCTTGGAGAAGAGAGCTGAATAGTCTTGTCAGAATTCCCTGACTATCAGGCACGGTTTTGATTAACCATTGTTACCTTAATAACGGGTTGATTCGAGCACAGTTTTCATTATTCATTGTTACCTTGAATTACGGGCTGAAGACAAACACATGCATAAACCAATGCAAGTATTTCTGTTATACGACAAAACCTTGGACTAAATCAGGTGCTGAGATGGAGGATAAAACCACAGCTGATTAAAAATCATTTATGATCACACACTTCAACACGATGTACTGGTTAATGTTCATTCTCATCTTTTTTTTTTCTTGAACTCATTTCTGTTCTTCATTTGTGTTTCTTTTTTAAAATTAGACCCTGTAAAAACCATACTTCCGCACACGCAAATTGCCCATTTAAGTCCATGTCAGGAAATAATTGCTTTGTCTTACTTGCTTGAAAGTAGGACATTTTATCATGATAATTATTTCCATTCAGTGATTGAAGCTTGCTGAATGTTTTACAGTAATCATCCTTAACATACAAGTGTGAGTCTCCTAAGTTACTGTCAATGGTACATGTGTATGTTACATCTAGCTAGATTCACCAGTATACCCAGTGTCGGAGACCAGATGTGCATTGGGTTTGGCTGTATTGTGGAGTTCTTCACGGTACAGAATCAATTGACAGATTTCAGCAGGTTCAAGGGTAATTTGTGCCAGGTTGTACAGGTTACTGGCAATCATTGAACTTACTTAAAATGCACGATGTGATATGAGCGGCAATGAATATTTTTATCTTTTTCTTTTTTTTTTTTTTTTCATTTTTTATTAATGTGTAAAAAATGACTGGTACTTATGAATAATGAAACGTTTTGTATGTGACTCAGGTCTAATCTTAGACAATTTTCTACAGGAGTTCATGTGTAACTTTGTATTTTTTGAGACATGCAGTAAGTACAGAAGCTGTTGATGTTATAAATTAAGTCATTAGCAGAAAGTAGCCCTATTTACAACCAATTTCTTACCATTTATCTGGGGACTGTCTTCTCCAGTAATCTTACTGGGACGATCTCCTCTTCACAATGTTACTGATTTAAGACGCTGCTGGTTGTCGTTTTTGTCAATCCTGCTGTTGATGGTGTGCTTGAGCACGGCTGCAGCCTGGAACATTTTCAGAGCTTAAAACATGTCTGCGCTGTAGGTTGAGAGTTGCTCTGTCTCCGGGAGGATAACGTGACGTCTCACATGACCATTAGTGTGTGTCGCATGACAACAACTATATGTTCTCTGATTGACAGCTCATTTGTGAACGGAAAATATTTTTTTAATGCCTTCAAGCAAATGACAACATTGAAGACAGAGAAATCATTTACAATGAAAAAGAAAATACCCAGAATGGACAGTGTAACAGTATTCTGGATTAGTTTTGTGTCAGGGAATGAGAATGCTGAGGTAAATTATATGGAATTGGAAGATCATGTCATGACAAACTTTTGAAGGGGACAAGTTTGGTGTTTGTGTATCATGAGTATTTTATTGTATTCACAATAAGGTCAGAGGCAAGTTTGGTGTTTGTGTATCATGAGTATTTTATTGTATTCACAATAAGGTCAGAGGCAAGTTTGGTGTTTGTGTATCATGAGTATTTTATTGTATTCACAATAAGGTCAGAGGCAAGTTTGGTGTTTGTGTATCATGAGTATTTTATTGTATTCACAATAAGGTCAGAGGCAAGTTTGGTGTTTGTGTATCATGAGTATTTTATTGTATTCACAATAAGGTCAGAGGCAAGTTTGAGTTAAAGTAAATCAATACGTTTGTGAGGAGGCTTCCATACTGTTTGTTGTACATACTGTCTATATAGACATAATTTATCTAACCGTTCTTGGCATGATGAGAATTTTATAACTATCGCTGTTTGATTGAGGTCACAGGCCTGAATACACTGGACATTGGATTTCTTTGATAATAACTTCAGTATTTCCGGCATTGCTAGGATAAATAACAAACTGCCCTTTTTTTTCCAGCCAGGTAAGGCAACAATATTTCCATAGACTAGGTAAAAAGACTTTTGAATCTTTTGTAAAATTTGTTGCATTTATTAATTGTGAGTTGAAAGCTACCCAAATAGAGAGAAAGTGAGACAGAGACACAGACAGATGGATGGTCAAGTTTTATGTGGATAAGAAATACATTTCACTCGATTTGACTGCTCAGTTATCCTCTTTTTCAAATTTCAACTTAAACCTCATGGATTTTTTTTATTGCTTTTAATTTTTTTTTGCGTGAAAGTTAATATGTTTTTTATGCCCTTAACAATATTACCCAAATAATTATGTTTTTTTTTTTCATGATTTTTTAAAATGTTCTCAATGATTGAATTTTTAAATTTCTTTGTGATTGAAATTTGCAAGGAAAAAAAAAGCTTAAAAATAATTTAAAAAAAGTTTTTTTTTTTTTTAACATGAACCTTAAAGTTCCCGATCAAGAAAAAATTTCAGGAAAACATTTGTATTTTGGCAAGGTATATTGTACCAGGTTGCTGCTGAGACTCATTTAAAAAGGTCATGTTCATGTTATTATGAAAATAAGGAAAGCCTCACAAAGTTCTGTCAAGAAAACTGATATTGTTTTAATTTAAAAGATAAACTCAGTGGATTTTTGGAGGGATAACTTCTGAAAAAGTTCAACTGATAATTGACGGCTGATCATAGTCTCCATGTTACACTGGCTTCTATTGATGTCAAGGTGTTGCTGTGTTTTTGTTGGTTGCAATCTATTTTATAAATAGATTTGTAGGTATTAGGTCCATTATATTTTATAGGAGAATCAACAACTTAAAGCAAGGAATAATGGGCAAAAGTTTGGTACTAGTGTTTTCAGTCTGGGGAAACAAGTGGCAGACATTTTCTCTTCCTAGTTATGATTTTGCAGTACGTTGAAGGGAGAGAAATTTGTCCGCCAGATGAAAACCATTATGTTTATGAAGTTCGACGAGTTGACATTGATATTAATTTCTAGCAGGGTTTCTAAAGTACAGATGGAGGTATGTTTCAAATGGGAAAGAAAATGTTCAAAGGATTCTGCTTTTATAAAGGCACTGCAGGATTTTGTGAGAAAAAATCAATTGTTTTGCTACATGTCTTAAAATCTGATTGTTTTGTATTGAAAAATAAACCAAAGGTGAAGAATCCAGTGAATTTCAGGCTTTCCTCACTTGAACCAGTGCCAGGCTGGAGACTTTAAATGGAGAATTACATGAACATGTAGATTTTTTATGGTCCTTTTCTTAGATATTGAAAACAAAATGGTTCTAGCCTTAGAATGCTAGAGGTATAATATTTTTCGTTCTCTATGAAAGGACAAAAATTTCACTTATATTCAGTCCCAAAATTTCAATATGACAGAACTCCTGTTTGTGCCTGGTTCACTCTGGTTGTGTCACAGGTATTGCCTCAAGGTGGTTTGGGAACTTTTGTTATTTTCCAACCAGCTTTGAAAATTTATTTGAATGCCCTATTATCTCGCTGTGCACAAACTCATAAGATATTTTAATTGGACATATATGGCTATGATTTATGACAAAAAACTCTTTATTTTAGGGTCAATTCCGGCTACAGTAGTAATCCCAAAATCTGTCACCTCAGACAGGCCAAACCACATATTATATGTGAGAAAGGGGAGAGAATTAGTATGCGACCTCTTGGCTGAGTTTATGTAGGGAGTGCCTCCCCGAGTTGGTTAACAAACTGAACTTTACTAAGCAGTTATTTTCAAAAATGACCAAATCAAACATACTTAAATATTTGATACAGACACTTTTGTCAATCTGGAAACTTTGGAAATGAGGAAAGTTGTCATGCAATCCAACCCAATTGTCTGAAAACAAGTCTGATGAAGGTGACAGAGACAATGGAATTAGAAAATTTTCTTGCTATTGTGTGGCAGTAACATACATGCAAGGGAAGAGCAAGTAAGGCATATTAGGCTGTTTGGGATCAGTCTAAGAGGAAATTATTATAATGCTGGACAAAATTGTTGGATGTCAATAGAGTAGACAGATAAAGTCCTATATCTAGCTCAATATTTATTAATTGTAATGATTAATCATGTTTCAAAAACTATGTGGAAGAAAGGGATAGAAGAACAGGTGGCAAGCACACGATGCTCTGCATCAAAAGTATGAGAAAATGAAAACTAATATTGTTTTGTTGATTGTCTTTGTCTAAATGCAAAATATCTGATTTCAATATGATTTATGCACTTATGAGCTACGTTTCATTCTTGTTGTTTATCATGATGGTTAGATCATTCTGCTGCAGTCGAAGGAGTTGTTGCATGATAAATTGATATTGATGTTGGTGACGCTGAGCGCTGTGATTCTCTTAATCTCATTTTTACGGCCTCACTTGACGTAACTTTGGTCACCTTAAAGATTATGTTTGTTATTTACTTGTGTTGCTTTTGCCTGAAAATTAAAATTATGTTATCAGAGGTGAGTTTTTTTTTCTCAAACAAGTTAAATTGTATTTGAGTTACATGCTAGGTTGTTATGGCTTTTATGGTTGTTATGGCTGTTCACAGAATTTTTGTATTGAATTGGTAAAAGATTTCATTCTTCTTGGTTTTGGTTCAAAGCTTAACTTTAAATCTTTTTTTAATGATGTAACTTAAAACAATTCAATTTTTATTACAGCTACAGGTTTTACTTCTGTTATCTGGTTGATCTCCATTTAAAAACTTGGTTAAAAAATAACAACAACAACAGCAGAATTTAGCTTTTGGCGTGATGGAGTCTTCCTATTCTGAATGATAACTGAAAGAGCTTTGGGACATTTAAATCCTTGAGCAATTAGGGGCCTTTGCTTGGAGAAGATGAGAAATAGTGAAAGAGTCTCTGAGCTGTAGCCTTTCTCTAAACCATGACTGTTGTACATTGTGTTTCATTCTTTGTTGTCCATATCAGTGTAGAGTTGTTTTCACTAGGAAAGTTAACGTTTCTCCCCACTTTCTTTTGCATCATTCTGGGGTAATTTGACATACATCTTTTTTTTTTTTCAAACCACACAAGTGTCTTTAGGGACTAGAAAGTTTTGGTTCACTTGATGTGCAAAAAAAAGAAGAAAATATGAAATGTAAATAAAATTGCATTGAATAGTTTTAAGAGGATTGATATATTTTTCAGGCATATAGATAAGAAATGAATGTTTTTATTAAAGACAACTGCTGGCTTTATTATCTGGGATATCTTATAAAGTTAGATAGAGAAACATTTTGAACAAATTTTTAACATTCATGACAAGTTTTGTTATTGTTGCTCAAAAACTGCAGGGAAATCACCAACAAAGTACACAGATCTCCCACAGGGGGATTTTTTTCTCAGATTTTGACAGGTGACTGTCGTCATCATTATCAAATTATGTGTAAAACTATTTACCGTTGTTGCTTCACGAATTACTTATTTGAATCTTGAAAGTTTGGGTGTTAAAATTGTAAAATATGTTGATGTATCTATGTAATGTATGTACTTATAAGATTGATCTTGGTTCTGACATACTTCGTACGTGGCTTGATACCAAATTTTATGTTATGCACCAAGGGGATTTCATGTTCCAATTTTCCAATCTTCTCATTCCAATGTCTATAAAGTATTTATAATATTCGTAAGCAATATAAAACACCGCCCTGTACTTTGAAATATTTTTTATTTCGTTTTCTTACTATCACAAGTCCAGTTTGAAACTTTTCTTTCTCTAACTGTTTTTTTTATTATTATTATTTATGTTATTAATACTAAAAGGTCATAGAGTTCCCTAAAATTATTTTTTAAATACATTTTTATGCATAATAACTTTCAAGGCACATGTAACATTTTGCATTCAAATAATAGACTCATGCCTTTTTCAGGCCTATATAATTTTGAAAACTCCATTAATCTTCGATTTGTTCATATCATACGTTCTGTACCCCTGATAATATAATACAATTGAAATAGTAATTATACTCTTCTCCCTAAACAAGTGAAGAAAAAATTACCAAACAAAGAAACTTTGCTAAAATATGAAATAAACGAGAATGCAAAGTGAGAACTGCAGCATGATATCTGTGTCTTTAAAAATCGCAGCAGGACTTCAATCTTAAGTTTGACATTTAATCATACCATAACATTTACCTAAACTCCTCCCTTGCAGACTGGCTGAGATCTTTGTTGCAGGCTTATAAATTGAAATGTTGGCTGCTAAAGATTGATGTACATCTATGGACAAATCTGTTTTTCTGGTAGATTTTTGGTTACCAGCAATTCAAGCGATCAGCACAGGGAAATGGCCATTTCATTCCAAAAAGGTTTGCAGTGGACTCAGCTCAGAGGTTAAAATTTGCACTGTAGGCTTATGCAGACGGGATTCAGACCCTTCAGAAATAAAAGGATGTGATTTAATTGTTTAACACAAATTTTTTCAGGAAGATGGACAGCGTCAAAAAAAAAAAAAAAAGGCATGGTGAATAATTTATTCTGATAGAGATGTCATAGTTTTTATGGTTTGAATAGGGAATTGCTCACTTTGAAACAAAAAAAAAAACAACAACAACAAATAAACAGACATAAAAAGGAGCAAGTGTTTTCAGGTTTTGCTAACGCAAGCTCCAATTTTTTTTTATGTTGTTCTTCATGCACATACAAATTGTAGAGCAATTTATGATGGTGATAAACTCCTGTAAAATTTTATTATAAATATTAATGCACAGGTATTTATAGTAGAAACACTATACTGCAGTCGAAGTTCTAGTCAGATAAGTTCTTTTTTTGTGTTTTGGAAGATTTTTAACAATTTTTGTGTGTTTATCCCATCGATTTTATTGTAAATATTTGTAGGAGGAGAGGTTTATATTCTTATGACTTTATTCTTATTTTTGCATGTGAAGAATTGACTTATGAAACTCTTGATTGATTTGGAACAAGGTTTAACTTGTTTACATCGGGAGGAGATTTTTAAAAGCACGTTTATTTTGACTTTGTTTTGAAATGATGGAGGATTTATTTTTCAAAGAGCTTCATTTATGGTTATCTTTTTTAAAAATTGTTTAATTATTTTAATGAACTGGTTTTGTGAAAGTTTATTTTTCAATCTAGTGCTGTTTGTTACATTAGAAGTGTCAAACTGAAAATCTATACCGTTAAAAGGAGAGTCAGATGCATATTGCTGTAAGATGATGAAGAATGTGGATGTGGTGAGTAAGTATATTTATTTTGCATGTTATTTATATTTTGTATGGGGTGAAGATTTCATGCAGAACAGTTTTATCTTGTCCAACTTATGCCTTTCCTAGTCTAAGTAGAACTTAGATTCCACCTCATATTTATGTCTTCAATGATTTAATTTTTTATGGTTTTTACCGCCTCAGCATGGGATATAGATTTTTCTTTGTTATATTTTATTGTTGACTGAGAGATAGAAGCAAAGAAAAAAAACGTTATTATCTGCAATCCTCATAACAGTTGTGAGGAGTCTAGAAGAAAGAAAGAAAGAAAGAAGGAAGAAGAAAATGGCACAAGTGGCAAAGAGAAGAGAAGGGAAGAGAAGAAAAAGTAGAGTAACAATTTAAGACAGAAATATTTGAAGGCTGCCTGCAAGTTCTCTCACCAGTGACACGAAGTGGCTGGTATCATTAATTGAAATCATTCAACATTCGCTCCTGTAGAAAGATTTTTGATAAGATGCATAGCAGCCCATGAGTGATAAATAAAACCATTCCCTTATTTTTAAAAGTTATGAGAATATGGTTCAATCTGTCTGTTTCATGTTATTGATAACGATCACATGCATTATACATTGTGCTATGATATTACCACGGATGAGACAACTCTGTAGATACTAATATATCATTCCATACTCCTGCTTGTTTCCCCGTCATTGACTATTACTGCAACTCAATCATGCAGTTTGCTGGGAATTCTCTGATTCTGTCATAACCGCTGTGGGTGAAATATCTCCAACTTCAGCAAATTACTCCAAAGGACATTTTTATAATCCATATAAATGGGGATGATACAGTGTATGAGTATTTGTTATATAGTATATGTAGAAATCATACGTCTCCCACTACAGTGTGAAAACTTTGCTGGGTAAAACATCTTCATATTTCTTCATTCCGGATAACTTACATATGAATAACACTTTTCTAGCAGAAAAGTTTATGATGTACTTATTATTATGTATTCTCGCCTTGCACAGTAAACAGAAGGACCAGTTGGGACAACTCGAATGTATTGCGGAATCATTAAAACTATTCATGAAGCACAAATTAATTGTTTGAGTTTGTTCTTTTATTTGGGATCTCAGTGAAACAAAAGGAGATTGCATGTTTTTGATTTTGTGTTGGTTTTTTTTAACGCCTGAATAAGACAGAAAAAGACTAAGGATGTATTCAGTAATGTAGAATTCATCAATTTGATGTGTGCTGTGTGCGACCTTTGAGTCTGGATGCATCTTGCAGTGGATAAAGAGCTACATGTATTATATGCTTGTCCATGATTATTTTTGCTGAATGTGGTGCCGACGTAGACTGGCTTGGACGTAGATCTGCAGGGGGTTGGCGGTTGGTGAAAGTCAGCTTGAAGCTATGTTCAAAGCTGACAGGGACTGCAGGAAGTGCTGTAGGACTTGAGCTAGACATCCTCGCCTGTCAGATTCCACTGAAGATAATAAAGATGTTAGCTATCACACCCTCAACCTGAGAGGTGAGGTACACGGACCTGATCGTCACCAAGCAAACAACAACAGGAACAACAACAACAACAACATTAACAGCATAACAAGCGTAAATTGTAAACTTTTTGTCCAGTCTAGAAAAAAAAAATAGTTAACCTTATGCAACTTTCAAAAAGAAAAGATAGTTCGACCAAAGGATCTTTCAATTCAAACATTACGAATGTACAGACGAAAAACTTTTGAAAGAAAAGAGAAAGACAAGGCATTCTGATAGGTGAATTTGGTTTTAATTATTTCAGCACAGCTTTATTTGATATCGTAGTAATGAGTAATAGATAACCACAATATACCTAACAACTACAACCCAGTTCAGATCTGACACTCAAATCTATGTAAGGTTCTTCAAAGAAAAAGGTTTTCACATGCAGTAGTAAACAAGGGGGAAAAAAAAAAGAGAAAAAGGGTTGAAAAATACTCGTAGTTTAGCATTATCTAGCCTGCCTGCCTAGAACAAATGGACGGAAATTTTCTTTGTCTTTAATTTGTGGAAAATCAAAGGTTTTATCACAGTTTCGCAGTGCAGTAGAACTTCAAGGCAAACTTTAACTTATTGAATTTTGAACAATAAATATCCAAATTTGAAATGAATAGAGTTGCAAAATTAGTACATGTATAACATAAAGAGATAAGTTTAAACTTTACATCAAACAATAACACTGTAAATAAAAATCGAAATTCTGTTTCTGAAGAGGAAAAATATAATAACCACATAAAATAACTAAAAAGTTCCACTTAAGCTTGTTTTCCTTTCGGACCAAATGGAAGCTGTCCTATCATTAAACAAATTATTATTTATATTAGATACTGCTGTTGGATAGAAATTTAGGCTTTTATTCTAAAGATTCAATTCCATCTCGACAAAAACAAAAGGGATTCAAATAGATTTTTTTAGGCTCCAGAGATCGAATCAGGTGAAGACAAAATAATTAAAACATGAGAGCAAAATTTCCATTGTAGACCTATAAATAGAATAATATCACAGCTCAGCTGAACATCCCAACATCAGCTTCTTCTTTCAGGGCAGAGAAGATGGTGTCCATTTTCTCTAGCATCTCACCCAAGATGTTGTAGGCCTGTGGAAGATGAGCGCCAACTCAGTTAGAGAGAGGTGAGGACACGGTGAGAAATAAAACAGTCACGTCTATCTTGTTCATTAGTTGCTATTTTTTTTAATATGAAGTTTTAACTTTTTATTCCTTTCTCTCTATCCTTCCTTCCCATTCTCTTTCTTTGTTTCTATATCCCCTCTCTTTGTTTCTCTATCCTCACTCTCATATCTCTCTCTCCCGCACGCTCTCTGTGGGCATTTTCTCTCCTTCCTGCCTTCCTCCCTCGTATCTTCGATACTGACGACAAGCTACAAACTCCTGACTATTCCTGACTAACAGTTACTGTCATACTGTCATAACTTGTCGCGGTTAAAATTAGCACCCCCCCCAAGCTCGACCGCCTCGCCCACAATCCCTACCTAACCGTGGAACTCACCTTGTAGAGCCTAAAGACGCGCTCTCTTGAAGAAGCCGGACGCTCACTGGTCCCCGTTTTAGAACCCCCCCTCCCCCCCCATCCCCCATTTACTTTAAGATGTTGTTTCCGCTATGGCCCACGCAACCTCCCAATAGCATACTATTACGTCGAGACTAACGACATACGATGAACTTCACAACTCCTGACCAACTACTGTAACTTATCGCTGTCAAAATTAGGCCCTGCCCACCCACGCTCGTGAGCCACGCCCACAGTCCCTACCTGCACCGTGAAACTCTCCTTGTAGAGCCTCTCAGCCACGGCGAGCTCCGAGTCGTTGAGTGACGTGCCGTTACTACCCGTGGTCACGTTAGGGTCGGGAGTGCCCGGATGTGACATGCCGCTCTCGTCCTTATCGCCAGGTGTCGGTACTGGGGCCGTGTTGGGGGCGGGCGTGGGGGCGGTCGACTTGGGGGCGGGGGTCGGCGTCTTCTTCGGAGCCGTGGCCGAGGCGGCAGCTTTCCCTTTACTATCAGCCTTGCCGCCCTAGAGGATCACGGGATAGAAACAAGGAGATTAAATCAGCTTTCCCTTTACTGTCAGCCTTGCCGCCCTAGAGGATCACGGGATAGAAACAAGGAGATTAAATCAGCTTTCCCTTTACTGTCAGCCTTGCCGCCCTAGAAGATCACGGGATAGAAACAAGGAGATTAAATCAGCTTTCCCTTTACTGTCAGCCTTGCCGCCCTAAAGGATCACGGGATAGAAACAAAGAGATTAAATCAGCTTTCCCTTTACTGTCAGCCTTGCCGCCCTAGAGGATCACGGGATAGAAACAAGGAGATTAAATCAGCTTTCCCTTTACTGTCAGCCTTGCCGCCCTAGAAGATCACGGGATAGAAACATGGAGATCAACTCAAGTATTAATTATTAGTTGCTGAATTGTGTCGATATAACCTGGACTTGTATAATTTCCATTTTCTTATTCTGCATATCTTCCCCTCCACACTGACACCCCCCCCCCCACACACACGCACAATTTCCCATTTCCCTTCGTACCACATTCCCTTACGCTCACACCATTCAAAGTGTCATTCTTTTCGTCACTTTCCTTAGACATACACACTCTAAGGAGGCGTCCCACTAGTGTGATCTTCGGACAGCCCAATCAGTGAGATGTTCTGGAGGTTGGGCAACAAGCTGCTGGACTCTGCTATCTTTTTTACCTATGAATAATTTAGTTTGTATGTCATAATGTTTCTGCATAAAGCAGTGGAAGAAACAGGAAATCTACAGAAGTGGTTACAAATGATAACTATTCACGCCCATTCCAGCCTACATTCGATATAAATGCAGCACCATTTCCCACCCTGTCGGTGAGTGAGTTCGGCGTCTCATCTGTCCAACTCTACCCTGCTCGACCAGGGCTTGATATTCAATAATAAAAAAAAGGTGTGAGATCGCCAAACTTGCTGAGATAGTCTAGATCTATATCCAACAAAGAAACAATCAGATTTACCCCTCCTTTAGCAGCCTTGGTGTCCTTCGCTTGACCTTTGCCCTTGTCCTTGCCCGCGTCACCTTTGCCCTTTGCGTCAGCTCCTCGCGCCCCCTTGCGGCTATCACCTAAAGTGAGGTCATGGAAGTTCAAAGGTTAACAACGTTTCTTAGGCATTCTTCTAAATCTAAAAATTAATGACACTGAAATTAAAAAAAAAAACAATAACAAGAAAACAAAACAAAACAAAAAATTTAAAAGCAAAAAAGCCTTAAAAGCTATTCTGTTTATAGAACACGATGCTCTTAAAGTAACTGAGTAGTTTGTCGATCGAATGGTACTTCACAAAATGTATAATTACGACGACATGATTTAACATTTCAAGAATTGAACGTTTTACTGTGCAGTCCATTGCATTGGCATTATTTTATACCGGGGCCCATATTTTAAAAAATAAAATAAAATACTAACCGATAATTTTATACAAAAAGAAAACAAATTGGGAATGCTATATATCCTAAATTTCAATATCTGCGGTACAAATTAAAGGGTTTATTAAGTTTTAAATCCTCAAGATGTCTAACATCCTCAAGTTTCTCTGTCTGATGTAGGTGAAAGAAGAATTTTATTATTTCAATATAATTATATACTAAAGTCTTTAACTCTTAACTTACAGAAATAAACGACACAATCATCCCTTAGTATCATATTAGAAACAAAATGTTCATATTTCAATTTTTCATTTTGAATATCAATATTTAGACACTCGAGGCAGTATCCAAGCTAAATATCACAGATTCTGTATCAGTTTAGTTCAAATGAAAATATAGCATTAAAGATTATGCTTGGCATAGGACATTAGTGTAATTCAGCTGCTAAAAATAACGAAATGGCATAAGTTAAAAGCTGTGTACACGCCCCCTTATATATATACACACACACACACACACATCGTGTCTCATTCCCCTTCCCTCTCCTTTTATTCAAGAAATTCAAGAAAAATATACATTGTATTAATATAAGGCAATGATATCACATTGTAGCCGAAACATAAAACTATTAAAATATCAAGTGTTAGTCAAGCTTTTTTTTTTGTTATTTTGTTTTAAAAATTCCTTTCTTATGCGTTCAAATGTGTTGAACTTGTTTGTGAATATAGACAAGATCCTCGGCATTGTAAGGGGATGGAGAGAGAGAGAGAGAGAGAGAGAGAGAGAGAGAGAGAGAGAGAGAGAGAGAGAGAGAGAGAGAGAGAGAGAGAGAGAGAGAGAGAGAAAGAGAGAGAGAGAAAGAGAGAGAGGGTGAGATAGAGTAAGAGAGAGTGAGAGATAAAGAGAGAGTGAGAGATAAAGAGACAGAAAGTGAGACAGAAAGAGAGAGAAGAAGAGAGACAGAAAGAGAGAGAGGGTGAGAGAGAGTAGGAGAGAGTGAGAGATAAAGAGAGAGAAAGTGAGAGATAAAGAGAGAGAGAGAGAGAGAGAGAGAGAGAAAGTGAGAGAGAAAGAGAGACAGGGTGAGAGAGAGTAGGAGAGAGTGAGAGATAAAGAGAGAGAGAGAGTGAGAGATAAAGAGAGAGAGAGTGAGAGAAAGTGAGAGAGAGAGAAAGAGAGAGAGAGAGTGAGAGAGAGAAGAAGAGAGAGAGAAAGTGAGAGAGAAATAGAGAGAGGATGAGAGAGAGAGTAGGAGAGAGTGAGAGAGAGAGTAGGAGAGAGTGAGAGATAAAGAGAGAGAGTGAGAGAAAGTGAGAGAGAAAAAGAGAGAGAGAGAGAGAGAGAGAGAGAGAGAGAGAGAAGAAGAGAGAGAGAGAAAGAGAGAGAGGGTGAGAGAGAGTAGGAGAGAGTGAGAGATAAAGAGAGAGAGTGAGAGATAAAGAGAGAGAAAGTGAGACAGAGAAAGAGAGAGAGAGTGAGAGAGAGAAGAAGAGAGAGAGAAAGTGAGAGAGAAAGAGAGAGAGGGTGAGAGAGAGTAGGAGAGAGTGAGAGATAAAGAGAGAGAGTGAGAGATAAAGAGAGAGAGAGAGAGAGAGAGAGAGAGAGAGAGAGAGAGAGAGAGAGAGAGAGAGAGAGAGAGAGAGAGAGAGAGAGAGAGATAAAGAGAGAGAGAAAGATGAGGGGGAGGAGGAGGAGGTTGAGGGAAGATGAATTGTATTTTTTTGTTGGATATAACAATACAGCAATACAATAATAAGTATTATGGATATAACAATACAGCAATACAATAATAAGTATTATGGATATAACAATACAGCAATACAATAATAAGTATTATGGATATGAGAGTTTTCTAACGTGTTACAAAAATTTATTGCCAAGTACGAGATAAAAATTAGTGTCAAACTTGATGTTAACAAATTTTTCATTTGTGTTTAGGAAAGCCTTATAACAACAAGATGTTTAAAAAAAAAACAAAAACAAAACAAGACACGATGAATCCAGGAAACAGATTCAAAGTATTATATGTACGTTTGCGGGCTAAAATAGTTATAGCTTTTTTTCCTAAGCTGTACTAAAATAAAATAATGTAAAAAATCAAGTCAACCTGTTTTACCATTCGTTTTAACAGAACGCACAGGAGGTTGGACTGAAAGAGTTACATGGACTGTAATTCAGAATGAACCAGATTTTATTACATGGATTCTTTTAAATCCCTATCAAAAAATGAGAACAATTTGATAAAAGGTGTGCTTAAATATTACCAATTGTTAGCACACAAAATATTTATAGGGAAGAAAAGAAGGTGGTCTATCGAAGAGTGTTATCTTAATTAAAAAAGAAATTGAATGAACAAATCGTTTCAGAATTTGAGATACGAAAACCGACATGTTATCTTAAAAGACTTGTGTGGTATTCTATATGATTCCTCATTATTTTGAACCAGCTAAGTATTGTGTGTAATCCTCACATGATAAGTTACAGAATACCCAACATAATTATCACTCGATATTATTTATCTGAAAGTCATTATCGTTGTCTCAAGAAGGGAAGTTGTTAAAACAAGTAGAATTATGTTTGTATTTAAAGATACAAAGTCACTTAAATACAGTATAGAGACGATTTTTTAAATTCAAAATACAGCAATAAAAACACGGCATCCCATTTTTTTGTTGTTTAAAAAAAATGATAAAAAATATTTAAAACAATACTGAGGTGCTTCACGCAAAAAAAAAAAAAGGAATCAGTTTTGGCAAAGCAAACACACTTACTCGAGCGCAGTCGATCTGGAAGTAGAGCATTGACACAGAGCGATTTCAGAATAAATGTAAAGGATTGAGATTACATCATGGGATAGGGAAAAAAAGATGCTCACGGTAGATCAATGGTTTGTATGTTAACACCATTATCTTAAAGGTTTTGAGTTAAAACTCTTTATTTTGTTATCTGATGACCACCAAAGAGACATCTAGTCTCAGACTATGTAGCTCGCGGGATCGAATCTTAGATCTATCTTATTCGGAGCAAGCACCTGCAGGCTTTAACATGAACCGAACTCTCTAAACCGATGTTTGGTAGAAACAGTTAATGTTGTTCCGAGTCCTAAATACTTGCCTCAAACGTTATTAAAAAAGGAACAGAAATATTAATGTATAAGTTATCTAGATCCATTCCACACATGTAAGGCAAACGATGGAACAGGAAAATTGAGTTGATTAAACCCGAGGCTAAAACAGTGTTTTTAGGTAAATGAATAGACAGTTATACAACCAATTAATGTCATCATAAGATTAAAAGTCAGAGAAGTCTTCTAAATAGAGTGAGGGGAGTATTTTATAAAGATATTTGTCATGATACTACCCATCACCGAGTACAAGGATCAGAAATCAGTGGTATACAGCTATATCATAGATAAGTTTTGGTTGAAGAGTGACAGGGGAAGAAAAATTGGTAAGATTAAATTATATTTCATTATTTATGATTCTAAGATTATAATATCTGAAAAAAATATGTAAATAGAAAAAAAAAATTTAAAATCTTATGATATTTGAAGATGATGAAGATTATAATGATTCCAAATTTTATTTTTACCTCCTCCTCATCACAACAACCACTACCATCTTCATCATGATGACCTTTCTCGTCATCATCTTCATCTTGAAAGTAATATTTTTCTTTAACTTTTTCTTGTTTCTCTTTCTTTCTTCTCCTCCCCCTGTTTTTTTGAGTCGACAACTTTCAGAGAAGATTGGTCCCCTATTGCTTCGTGTTCTCATCTAATAAACTTCAAACTTTTATTTTCATGAAAGTTACTTTAATATTGCAACATCACGACAAGACTGCATGTCATGCTGGGAGGCTGCTGGGAAAAAGAGGAGAAGAGAGGAAGAGAACAGATTGCTGAGATAACAAGAGCACGGCTTGGAAAACATGCTGGTTGGAAGAGAAGAGCGCCCGTTCTTCATAATAAGAAGTTGAAGTCATAAGTAAATTGTATCGATATAAATAAATTATCCAGAAAAGTCTTGATGTAAAGAAAGATGAATTAAATGTTCAGCACTTGAAATACTTTACTTTAAGATTTACGTTTCAATATGGGGGTGGTTATTAAAAAAAAAAAAAAAATCTCATTGCGCCCTTGCGCTAAAGATAAACGAGCCTTCTTTTGTGTACATTAGGGTCTCATAGTAAAACACGTATAGAATGTATTAAAGTTCTCAATAATCCATTTCCACTCAGAGGGTGTGGCTAGGAAAATTCGATAAAAATATATGCCATGGTGTAACAAGTATTTATTAAGCCCTCAGCAAGACTATCTAACCACAGGCCTAATATCCCGTATGCCATGGTCTGGCCCATTTGAATCGCCAGAGGAGCTGGCGATTCTATAGCCGTGGAAAGCCTGACGTACGAGAAAACTGTGAATGCATGGAACGAATGAAAAACGTATAAAAACATTGTGTTTGTTATGGACACTTCATGAGCGGCGAGAGGAAAACAGCCAGAGCCATGTGGGCCACAATCCTAGAGAGATGGTACTGACCATAATCCTAGAGAGATGGTACTGACCATAATCCTAGAGAGATGGTACTGACCATAATCCTAGAGAGATGGTACTGACCATAATCCTAGAGAGATGGTACTGGCCATAATCCTAGAGAGACGGTACTGGCCATAATCCTAGAGAGACGGTACTGACCTTAATCCTAGAGAGATAATACTGACCATAATCCTAGAGAGATGGTACTGACCATAATCCTAGAGAGATGATACTGGCCATAATGCTAGAAGTGGTACTGGCCATAATTCTAGAGAGGTGGTACTGGCCATAATCCTAGAGAGGTGGTACTGGCCATAATCCTAGAGAGATGGTACTGGCCATCATCCTAGATAGATGGTACTGGCCATCATCCTAGAGAGATGGTACTGGCCATCATCCTAGCG
>JAWDGP010008107.1:57500-62500 GCA_033675545.1 Elysia crispata | reverse complement strand
CCATCTCTTTTCTCCCATTGTTTGCTATTTGTAGTTCTTTGCTTGTCTATGTAAGAGCTTTGATGCATATTCCTAAATGTTGTTATGTAAGATAGACAAAATGTTACCGATTGAGCAAAAAATTGTGCTAACATTATTGAGGGAAGTAGAAATTCCAGTTTGATAAACACAGTTCCCTGATACATCTGAAGCAGTTCCAGTCTCATATTTATAACCTTTTTTAGATATAGTATTTGCCTAACACAATGTCTGTGTTGCCCAACCTGAGCATACAAGGCAGTATTTTCTCACCTCAAGTTTCTCGCGTTGGTCTTTGAATTTGTCTTCTTGTAGAGCCACACCTCTTAACGTTACCAACAGGGCCGCTCCACCACACACAACTGGTCTTGTTTCTGTAAGATTTGAGCGGGTGACAGAAAAAAAAAGATTGGGGGAAGACGAAGAGGGAGGTGGAGGAAACCATGAGTAGATTTTTACCTCAAAGGTCTGCATCAATACATGGAGTTAAACATCATCTAGCAGAATGGCAAAGGTCATTCAGCAAAGAAAATGGTAAGAAATTATGTAAAAAGTACACAGCACACAAAACAAACATATTGGGTGAGAAAAAGATGACCTGGAATCAGGAGAGAGAAAAGGAGGATAAAAGATAAAAGTGTAGTGAAGGAAGAAAGGATAGATAAGAAAATAGACAGGTGAGATATTGTGGGAGAGAGAGTGAAAGGAAAGAAAAATCTATGTATAATGACAAGGAAAAAAATTGTGAGCCTTTAGGTCTGCTTTTGATACTCTTTGCTCACACTGATTTTAACCATCATAATCTTGGTTTGTTAAAATATTTAATCTACCTTTTGCTGCTCACTTAGAATGTCACAATTTTGAATGAGGAACTCACCAAGATTCCACTGCTCGCTGAAGACTCCAGCATTTGGTGACTTGAAGACAAACGGAAATCGGAGAGTCTCGCCAGGCAGTATCACACCTGAGGGGAAGGACAGTGGGAATTTCATGTAACTGTCATCAGGTAATATGTTTAATGATCAGGTAATTGTTTGGTTGATTATTATACAAATCAGGTGCTTTCATAAAGATTGAACTCTGGGTTTGTCAGAAACGATGGGAAGAGGCAACAGAGAAGGGTAAAAAGGTTGGGCATTGGTGTAAATGTCAACAGGTAAAGAGTGTAATGATAAAGCGTTTGTTTGTTTGATTTTTAGACAAATCATGTTTGAAGGTAAAGATTGAACCCAAGGCTTGTTGAAACTGAAAAAGCAAAGATAATGGGAAGAGGTAACAGAAAAGGATGAAGGGGGTAGGCATTTGAGTAAATATCAACAAATAACGTGTATAATGATAAGGTGTTTCATTGATTGATCTTTATAAAAGTCAAGTGCATTCATAAAGATTGATTTTCAGGCTTCCGAAAGCTCAGACAGAATGAGAGGAGGAAGAGACTGAAAGCTCAAGAGCAGGATAAGAGGTAGACCAAGGCAAAAAAAATCTATCCTTATCAGTGATTCACATATCACTTTTATATGCTGTGATGGTTTACTTACTTACTTTAGAGTGAAACCGCAGTACTCAAACAAGCAATGAAAAATTAAGTATACTGTCATTTAAAATTCAATTTGACAGTTTGCTTCATGTGCCTGGCTTGAGTATTTTCCCATGGAAAATTGACAGCTCCTCTCTGGTAACTAGATTGTGCAAAGTTCAACAAGTTAAAAAAATCCTTTTTTTTATAAGTCAAGCAAGCTATTATTTGCATGTAAAGATGGACAAAAACAAGGACCCAGATTTTGGAAAAGCGATGGTAGATCCAGCATATACCTCAGATCAGTTAAACTAAAAAGGAAAGGAAATTTACATAATCGTCCAGGAGCGAAACCATGATAGTTTGATTTGGTTTGCTGGACACAACTTACTACAAAACAAACAGCTCGACATACCAGAAGCATTGTTGAAGTAGAACCTCTGGACTTGCTTCTGAACCAGATCAAAAGGATTTTCTTTGGACATTTTCTGAAGATATTGATACATTTAGATGCATTAACTTTGAATTTCATGTTTTACTTTTTCAAAATGTCAATATTGCAAGCATGTACTCCAATATTTAAAATAAGCAGAACATAAAACAAATTTGGTAATTGCACAAAACCACGGTAGTTCCAAAAAAATTTGAACAAAACTTGTAATGATTTGTCCGCAACGTTAACCCTTTTTCAACAACTCCCTCCATTGACAAACCTACCTACTAAAAAGAAAAAAAGAAACGTTAAAAAATCTCGATCTTCAGCAACAAGCCATTATGTTAAAGGGCATCTCTGGTTTGGTAGTTACAGAATCAACATAGGCATGCAAGAAATTGATATTTACAAACATATCATTATTTAATATGGATGATTTTTGAAAAAAAAAAGTTTACTAAGCAATATCTAAACAGTTTTTTTTTTATCTGAAAAGTACATAAATATCCCTGTGTATTTTGGTCTCCATTTATGGTTTTTATTGACAGCAATCCAGCTACTATAATCATACTTTGATAATCTTTGCTACCCCGGGTCACAGATTTTATTTGAATGTAATAAGGTTGAATGAAGTTCTATCAAATTGATGCTTGAAAGTTGTCCTTATTATCGAACTCAAAACCTCTTAAATATTGTTTACTTCAACTACTTTCTGTTTAAATCTTCTCCAGCTAAATTTAAGCTCTCACCTTCCAGTCATAATAGATGGAGGTGGTCCCGTCATTAACCAGTTCCAGGAAAGACGTCACACGGTCACCTGTGAATGCCTCAAAGGTCACACGAGCCTCAATGCCGACCTGTGAGGATGTTAAGAAATAGTTAACCAGACTCAAAACCTTTTGGCATTGTCTTGACAGCTTTTTACATATCGACACAAATACAACTCATATGCTGTTAAACCTCAATATCTCTCTCAGTTAGAAACTATTCAACATATGTGATGTGCTACCTTTAGATAAACAGAATGATGAACTAAGCTGCATACAGGAGAAGCACAAGCCAAAAAGACAAGTACATCAAGCAGTTTGATTGAAAGTAAACTGTTGGAACACGCGGAGACGCTCTAACTCCTGTGCAACCAGCCCAGCAAAGATTTAAAAACAAGCAGTATTGGCTAGGTTATCCAGAGAGTATGATGGGTAGACCCAAAACTGGGCAAAACTCTGATATAAAACCCTTGATGCTTAAGTTCAAAACTACAATAAATCTTTAAAGGAAAAACAACTCATCTACCATGAGAGAAATAACTTGGAAATCAAATCTCTTCACTAGAGATCTTCACCAGACCTTCAATACTGAAACACCCGCTCATCCTCAAACCATCCATTTCTCATATCAGCTATCACTGCAGCCAAAGTTACTTCCATACAGAACAAGACAGGAGCAGAGATTCTCCTTCATCTTAGTTTATTTTGCTTGCATATTGTCATAGTTAATGCTGAAATATTTTTTGCTATTAAGTTTTTTGAAGCATAGAACATTTCTAAACACATAAAAAAAGTATGGTATTACTTTTTATGACAAAAATTGGGAACTTAAATTTAATAAATCAAGACATTCTCAGTGGACTCTCTCTCTCTCTCTCTCTCTCTCTCTCTCTCTCTCTCTCTCTCTCTCATTTTAAGATGTCCTTGAGTGCCTCTTTCTCTCTCCTTGTCTGTCTCATCTATTTATTTCATCTCCCCAGTATTACCCCCCTTCCTGCCAGACCCTCTCACCTCATTCTTGTAAGAGAAACTGTCCCCTGTCCACCTGGCTGCTTGACCACCGAACAGTAAGGACGGTCCAAACACTGGAGCTTTCTCCCCTTCTGTCTGAGCCAGGACGCTTCGTCTGTAGAGACAGGAAGGAAATAGAAAATATTGAAGAGAGCTCTCAATGACAGGTGTGCCAAATATTAAAAAAACTAAAGATTTACATTTATAGATATAACTATCATAGAAAATCTAAGGCTTTTTTTTTTTTTTTTTTTTTTTTTAGAAAATTTACTCTTTATTTGAAATAATATGCAACTTGAAATTTTGATGTGCATATTGTCTGAATGTGCAAGCCTAAAACTTTGAAATAGTTTTATGCACTATATTAATACATGAAGATTTCCATCACTCATATTTTTACATGTGTAGAGAAGGATTGACACTTAGTAAACAATTTTAATATCATCAAACTTCCAACAGTTTTCTAAAAGTCTTAAAAAGAATTAATAGAAATAACATTCAGTCTACTATCTCGAACTCTAACTTACGACTACAATGTGTGGGTGACATGTTAACATATAACATCAGGGGGAACACAGATTTGCTCCTTACCACCCGTAGCACTATCAACATCAAATACAAAATTAGATGGTAATTTTTTTGGACTCTTCTGATCAAAATATTTTGATGTGTGATTCATCTGGAAAATATATTTTAAGCATTTTTCAGTCACCCTGTCTTCAACAGGATATCAGGTAAGGTATTTCATAAGCCTACTTGACTCCAACAACAGGCCCTGCACTTCACTGAGAGTAGACTGACCTATCGCTGCCCTCATCCTTCGCTTCGCCCTCCTCCTCATCTGTGAATGGCTCGGCGCGCCGCTCGCCGCTCAGACTGTCCAGGTAGGCGTCATACTCAGGATCGTCTCCTTCCACCCCGGCTTTCTCACTGTCCGCAGCCTTGGGAGTGACGTCACCTTGGGAAGGTTTGTTGGATCCTATGATCTGCAGGCCATCAAAGTCCTGATCAGAGAGATCAATAGGAGATGGTGATTGATACATGTGTTGAAATTGCACATCTACAAAAATCTGATCGAATTTCCTTCCTATCATTACCTATCTGCCCAGTTTAATAAACGTTTACTTTTATTTTAACCTGCGCTCTCTCAGACTGAACTCAATGGCATATCAGGACATTGCGAGGCTAGGCTATCTGTCGACCCTGTCAGTGTAACAACGAATAGACAGGTTAGTGAGGTAAATGAGGAGATAGA
>JAWDGP010008107.1:47500-55000 GCA_033675545.1 Elysia crispata | reverse complement strand
CTTGTTAAACTTGTGGCATTTGAAAAAACCCAACTCTTTTAGAAACTGAAACGCCTAAGTCTCACTGAATTATTTTGATTGGCTGGTTCCGTTTGCGGGTTGACTCTTTGGTTTACTCCGCGTGTTTATCAAACAATCTCCGCTTTATTTCTAGACGAGGACAAGACAAAGACGCAATGATACAATCTTGCTGAGTTTATTTCATTAGGGGATAGCCTTAACGGGTTGACTGATTGTTTTACTTTGACTATCTATCGAACTATCTCCGCTTTTTCTCACTCTGAGAGCAAGGTAAAGACGCGAAGATAAATTCTCACTGAGTTACTTTGAATTGGCGATTGCCTTGTCGGTGTTGACTAATTGGTTTCCTCTTGTCCACCCATCTATCTCCGCTTTATCTCTAGTTGAGGACTAGACAAAGTAGGCTGGGCCGATTTTGTCACATCTTCGTTTTCACCATAGATTTAGTCATCAAGTTTATAAACCACTGACCTCCTCCTGCCAGTAAAGGATGTGACCACTTGGACATAGAGAAACTTACTGAAGACCGGTGAGGTCATCTCCAAACTGTTCCTGCTGGTGCCAGAACTCACTGCCCACTCGATCTGGGGGTTCAGACAGAACAACATGGTCATCCATCGGTTACCTCTCTCTCTCTCTCTCTCTCTCTCTCTCTCTCTCTCTCTCTCTCACTCCACTTTCTAACTCTCTCTCACGTTCTCTCTCTCTCTCTCTCACTCCACTTTCTAACTCTCTCTCTCTCTCTCTCTCTCTCTCACGTTCTCTCTCTCTCTCACTCCACTTTCTAACTCTCTCTCTCTCTCTCACTCCACTTTCTAACTCTCTCTCTCTCTCTCTCTCTCTCTCTCTCTCTCTCACTCTATATAGTAACTCTCTCTCTCTCTCTCTCTCTCTCTCTCTCTCTCTCACTCTCTCTCTCTCTCTCTCTCTCACTCCACTTTCTAACTCTCTCTCTCTCTCTCTCTCTCTCTCTCTCTCTCTCTCACGTTCTCTCTCTCTCTCTCTCTCTCTCTCTCTCACTCCACTTTCTAACTCTCTCTCTCTCTCACTCCACTTTCTAACTCTCTCTCTCTCTCTCACTCCACTTTCTAACTCTCTCTCTCTCACGTTCTCTCTCTCTCTCTCACTCCACTTTCTAACTCTCTCTCTCTCTCTTACGTTCTCTCTCTCTCTCTCTCTCTCTATCTCTCTCTCTCTCTCTCTCACTACACTTTCTAACTCTCTCTCTCTCTCTCTCTCTCTCTCACGTTCTCTTTCTCTCTCACTCCACTTTCTAACTCTCTCTCTCTCTCTCACGTTCTCTCTCTCTCTCACTCCACTTTCTAACTCTCTCTCCCTCTCTCTCTCTCTCACGTTCTCTCTCTCTCTCTCACTCCACTTTCTAACTCTCTCTCTCTCTCTCTCTCTACTTTCTAACTCTCTCTCACTTTCTTTTCTCCCTCCCTTTCCATTTCTCCTGCCATTTGTTCCTTTAAGTCATGCTAATTTCTGTCCATTCCATCCCCTGCTTCCATTGATTTACATAATTCCTTCCTCCGCATTATTCTTTATCACTCTTTTATCTTCCCCCCCCCCCCCCCCCCCGGCCACCCTCTTTCTCTCTATTCCTCCTCCCCCCCTTTCCTCTCTGTCTTCTCCTCCCCCCCCCCCCTCACCAAAGAATCTTTTGAGCTATATATTATCCCGTTTTGACACTTACAATGTAACTTTATCAATGTCTGGCTCTGGCGACCATTTATGAATGGAATTACTGTACTAACTTCCCATTTTTCCGTCATCCCATGACTCCCCTCTCTTCCTCACTCCCTCCTCGCCTCTTTCTTTCTCACACACTCACATCCTTTGCCATAGTCAACCCCTGGAATAGCCCTGTCCACCAGGTAGCGCTGCTCCTGCACCTTCCGGAAGTTGTCCGCCTGGTTCATCGCGAGGTCTTCCGGTGCCTTCTGCAGAAGTTCTGGAGAAATGGAAGGACGCAAAAATTATAGGGCGCAAAACAGTGGGGAAGCCTGGAAGATTTTAGATTTACATCCACGCCTATTGGACAGTTTGAATATTATAATTTTATTCTTAGAAAAGCAGTTTGTTTCACAACTCGATGTCAAATTTGTGTACAGATCTACTCTAAAGTACTGAATGAGCCGTGCCACAGAGGCTGGAATGTGAGACTCATGCTCGAACAGTGAGACGTGAAGAATATTATTTTTCTCTAGAGCCATAACCTTCTGTACAATCAAAGTGACATTACTCACTAGAGATGTAGAGACCACGACAGACAACCATAAGATATATTAAAGTTAGCACAGACAGTCTGACGCTGTCACAAAATCTGACTCTTAAGAAAAGTCATCGTCTGTACAGAAAACGTGACATTGTGGCAGACGTTGCCTCACTAGAGATTTAAATTTAAACGTTTCTGCAGACTGCGTGGCAATACAACAAGCACTGTCACACTCGAGACGTGACCATGTACAGACAGCGTGACATTGCGACAGGCACTGACTCACTGGAAATGTAACCATCTCTGCAGATAGCGTGACACTTAAAACCACTCACTCACTGGAGATACAACCATCTCTAAAGACAGCGTGACATTGCGACAGACACTGACTCCCTTGAAATTTTGTCATCTCTACTGACACCGTGACACTGACAATCGCTAATTCACTGTACACCGTGACACTAATAACCACTGAGCCACTAGACAACGTGAAACTAACAAACACTCACCCACAAACACCGTGACACTCACAAACAATGACCCACTAACAGCATGACACTAACAAACAATGACCCACTAACAATGTGGCACAAAAAAACCACTGACCCACTAACACTGAGACACAAACACTGATCCTCTAGACACGGTGACACTAACAATCATTGATCCACTATCACCGGTGACACTAACAAACACAGACATACTAGACACCGTGACAGCAACAAACACTGACTCAAGAACACCGTGACACTGACAAACACTGAGCCACTAGACACTATGGCACTAACAACCACTGACCTACTAACACCGTGACACTGACAAACACTGAGCCACTAGGCACCGTGACACTAACAAACACTGAGCTACTAGGCACCGTGATACTAACAATCACTGAGCCACTAGGCACCGTGACACTAAGAATCACTGAGCCACTAGGCACCGTGACACTAACATTCACTGAGCCACTAGGCACCGTGACACTAACAAACACTGAGCCACTAGGCACCGTGACACTAACAAGCACTGAGCCACTAGGCATCATGACACACTAACAACCATGATTGACTCAATGCAGATGTAACAACCTCTATAGACAGTGTGACGCAAGCAAATCACTGGACAGATTTGACACCAACAACCACTGTTTCAGTCGCCAACATGACACTGACTCACATGATAACGTGACACTGACAGCCAATGAGTGACTGGACAACGTGACACTGACAACCACTAACTCACTGGACAACGTGGCACTGACAACCACTGACTCATTTGACAACGTGACATTGGAAACCACTGGCTCACTGGACAACGTGACACAGGCATCCACTGACTCACTTGCCAACATGACACTGACATCCACTGACTCACTTGCCAACATGACACTGACATCCACTGACTCACTTGCCAACATGACACTGACTAACTCGGCAAACTGACACTGACTCACTGGAGATGTAACCCTGCTGCCTCTTGCGCTCCATCATGCGGTGCTGCCAGTTAGCCAGAGCGTTGTTGTCGTCCCTGCTCAGCCTGGCCCGCTGCTGGTGCTGCTGCCGTTTCTTCTCGTACTTCACGGTCGGCGTGTCCGCTCGGCCGTGCTCCTCGCGCGGGGTGGGGAGGTTCTGGGGGGAGGGGGGGAATAATTGGTTTATATATGATCTGCTACAGTCTGCCCTGTACTAAGGAGATGCAGACCATGTCTTTTGTAAAGCAAATTGTAATTGAGCTAAAATGAAGTGGTTATGAATTTAAAACGGCGAATCTGAAATTAAGAAGAATTTCTCAAGTTACTACATCCAACTCCTGATATAAAAGTTACGCCAGAAACTGCTACAGAAAAAAAAATATTATTTTATTATATAGTTATCATAACTATGAAGAACAAATTGACATCTGTCCAGTTAAACAAAGAGGTCCATTAGGGAAGCATTGGTTTTTTTCCCACCACAACTGGCAAATGACATATGATATACAAATCATCTTCAGGCAAAACTAAGTATGCATAGTAATATGCACATAATTATATAGGAAGTTTGTTTGGAATTCCACTTGAAATGTTAAGAAAATAACTAAACTGCCTATGTTGGATTCAAAATGCTTAACTACTGTTCATTACAAACTATTCCTCTCTCTCTCTCTCTCTCTCTCTCTCTCTCTCTCTCTCTCTCTCTCTCTTACATATACATTTGTACATACAACTGGTACCCGTACTCGACTGTATGAATTGATATAAAGCAGAACGGCCACCTGCAGCTCATCTAACGAAACAAAGATAAATTAAAGCTTCGCATACAGACACTTTATACCAACATAGGTAAAATCTCAGCTCTTATAAGTCTAAAAATTAAAAAGGGAATAAAATATAAATTTCATTAATGAAACGGCTTTTTGTACGCTTTTTATATGCTTTTTATATCGGGGTTTTGAAACAAAACTCAAACTTGGCGGCCAGCGGATATGAACAAAGGGAGATAATTACAGCCATGATGTCTCCTCTGCGAGTTGCCTCCCTGTGGAAGTCCTCGTAGGTCCCGAGCAGGCTGTGTGTGATGACCTCCCCTCTCTCGTCATACTTGGGCCCGGCGAAACCCGACAGCTCCAGAGCCTTGACTGGCGCGTCGGGCGGCGCTGGTTTAGCCACGCTCACCCTGGGAAGATTGATTCAATCATGGGGTGGGTGGATTGTTGGAAGGATTGGATGATCGTTTGATAGTTGAATCATTGGTTTGGTTGATAGATAATTATATTGATTGAATGCTTGATTGACAAATTGATCTACTGATTGACCGGGTGACTGACGGATTAGTTGATTGATTAATCTAGTGAAGAACAAAATGATCACTCAGTGATTGATTGACAATAGGACTGACAGAATAATTTAAGTAAACCGACAGAAAGATTAACTGACATGATAGGCTGAATGCCTGGCAAAGGCTGAGAAATAGCCCCCGTCAGGCAGAGCATAACTTCAGAGGATCATCACCTCTATACAAAAAAAAAAAGCATGGAAACTGAATCTTCTGATAAATCACAGTGGCGCACTGTGTAAACTTTATCTCATCTTTCACTGCTAAGTGGATAAATTAAATCTCACACAAGAACCATATAATTATGGTAGTTAGCTAACTCTACAAAATCCCATTTATGCATACTATTAAGGATCGTTTTCAACGCTAAGTTCTATGTAGATAAGAATAGAAGAACAGCTATGAATTCCAGTGGGGCACTTCTAAGCACTTTCTATATCCAGCGATATAGCCTTAAAATGAATGGTTAGAAGAACATTTATACAGATTGGGACAGTACGAAATTAGCTATTTTCCCAAATTATGATGAGCAATGACATTTAATTACTAAAATCCCATCTTGGTTGAAGATATGGAGCTATAAATAGCTAGCTTTCTCCATACCTCCGGGGTTGATGGTCAGCAGTAACTTACATGCGAGACTTTGGCTTGCCCATTTCCGGTTCCTTTTTGTTCTTCTGTACTGCCACTTGGCGGGCGGTGCCCATCTTCTTCTCAGTGGATGGCGGCTGGGGTGCCCATTGCTGGAGGGGTTGGAAGGAAGGGAGGTGAGATGGAGAGGTCAGATCTACCAAGATATACCTCGAGACCGACATTAATGTGAAACCATAATGAAGGGCAGATGGTATGGACTGGCATCGAACCTGCACCTCGATACGGCACGCATCGCCTTGCCGAGACCGACATTAATGTGAAACCATAATAAAGGGCAGATGGTATGGACTGGCATCGAACCTGTCCCTCGATACGGCACGCATCGCCTTGCCGAGACCGACATTAATGTGAAACCATAATAAAGGGCAGATGGTATGGACTGGCATCGAACCTGCACCTCGGTACGGCACCCATCGCCTTGCCGAGACCGACATTAATGTGAAACCATAATAAAGGGCAGATGGTATGGACTGGCATCGAACCTGAACCTCGATACGGCACCCATCGCCTTGCCGAGACAACAGATGAGGCACATGTATTTGTTTATATACTAGATCTAGTATCTCATTTTCTTCTTTGATTTTGATTCGCTGCATTTCCATGTATAGTTATATAAAATATTACGGATCGGTTATTATAAAGATGTTTCATTCCATCTTTGACTACCCACATTACTGAGATGGGCTTCATTGTATTTTGGAACTACGAGTTTGACGTTGTTATAAGGAATTATCTTCCCTCTCCAACAATTAAAAAAAAAATTGTTCATAATGTCGAAATTTTAAATCTATCAACTAGGCCTCTTGAAGTGAATGTATCACATTGTTACAGTTTCAGGTATTCAATTATATGTGTCACTGATTTTGTGTGTAAAAAATATTCTGGTGGCGCACGTTTTATGATTAACAAGTGCATATTTATGTATTTTACAAATATCTTGTTCTGGGTTTATTTGCTTATTTTCTTTTTTCAAAAGTGAAAAAAAAACCATAAAAATAAAATAACAACAACAACAACAACAACAACAAAAATAAAACGAAAACATCGAACGGAACCACAAGAGCAGGCCCTGTGATGACCATACATTGTTGTCATTAAGAACCTATGATATGTTAGCGGAACCGCAAGAGCAGGCCCTATGATGACCATACATTGTTGTCATTAAGAACCTATGATATGTTAGCGGAACCACAAGAGCAGGCCCTGTGATGACCATACATTGTTGTCATTAAGAACCTATAATATGTTAGCGGAACTACTGGGCATGACAACTCACAGGGTAAGAAACACAACTCTAAGAAGTACATATATCTGCATCCCGAACCTCCTAATGCTTCTGTCTGTCTAGCTGTTTGTCTTTTCCTCTGATTGTCTTCAATCTCTTCATCCCTCTGTCCATCTATTCATGTTTCTATTGCTGTCTTTGTCTATGTTCTTTTATCTGGAGTTATCTGTCTGTATGTCTGTCTGTTATCTCTCTCTCTCTCTCTCTCTCTCTCTCTCTCTCTGTGCTTTTGTCTGTTCCTATTTTTAGCTGGTGGGTTATTCTTACGAACTGCTTTTCATGACGTGTGTGGTATCCTCTCACATCGGCTTGCTGCCTGCCTCTCTATCTATTCGTTTAACTCCCTGGCTACCTCTTTCTGTTTGCCTTAATGTCTACCTTTCCCTTCCTATCAAACTTTTTATTTCTCTCTTCCAAATAGTGTAAATAAAGCGGTTTGGCATACTTCTCCTAATCCCCTCGTACCTTAGGCAGCTCGTCTGCTTTAATCTGCAGTTTCTCGATCTCCT
>JAWDGP010008107.1:42500-45000 GCA_033675545.1 Elysia crispata | reverse complement strand
TAAGGTCCACTGAACATTTTGTCAAGCTCCATAGAGCGCTAGAATAAAGCATGAACTTTCTGTTGGTGTTAGCGGTTGTCTCGGGACTCTCAATACAAGAAGAGAGATTTTGTGTGGTAGATCCCTTTGGATTGTGAAAGTTTGTTGTGTGATTTCAGTACTCGATCCAGTTCTAGACTCTAGCTTGGTATATCTTTCGCTCTTCAAGTCCCCTTCTCTCTCTCTCTCTCTCTCTCTCTCTCTCTCTCTCTCTGTTCTCTTTTTTCTGTTTCTCTTTCTTTCTCTCTCTCTCTCTCTCTCTCTCTCCCCTCCTTGTTCTCTTTGTTTTTCTGTTTCTTTTCTTTCTCTCTCTATTCCTCTCCCTCTTTCTTCATCTGCCTCCCTCTCTGTCTCTGTCTCTGTCTGTCTGTCTGTCTGTCTGTCTGTCTGTCTGTCTCTGTCTCTGTCTCTCTCTCTCTCTCTCTCTCTCTCTCTCTCTCTCTCTCTCTCTCTCTCTCTCCCTCTTTGAACCTAACCACGAGAAATAAACGTCATTCTTAATTGCATCATTAAAACAATATAGAAGCCCCGAACAGCAGGGTCCGCCTCTTAATACTAGAGCTGTAGGTTGAATCACTAGAGGCCACACAAACAGTCTTACTATTTCAACTAACTCGGTACATCAATGACAAATTTCATTGCTCTATCGATCTCTTTCTTGATGTACTCACTCAACACCCGTTTTACACATTAACAAGCCTCCGTCAGGCAAGGCAAACTGGTAAAGCAAAATCCCTACCTCTAAGCTACATTCAAAATCTGGAAGCAAAGTTCTGTGCTACCGACCGGCATAATAGGAAAGAAATTAAACAAATCGAATGCTACCTATTGATAAGAACAAAAGGATTTTTGTATTTTGAATTCATTTTTCCAATTATCATTTTACAGTTTATGAGAAACTATCATTCTCTCTCTCCCTCAAACGAACGTTTCTTGATGGTTTTAAAATAGCGTTAGTTTAAAAAATAGATTTATAACTAAGAACATGTTGGTCCTAAAGGATAAAAATGAAATAGGAAATAAAAAAAAAAAAAAAGTATTATTGATTATGGGTTGATAAACGAAAAGAAAATGCTTTGAAAAGTTAAATGAAATTTTTAGACTCATTGATAATAATAACAACAACAATAATAATAATAATAATAATAATAATAATAATAATAATAATAATAATAATAATAATAATAATAATAATAATAATAATAATAATAATAATAATAATAACAATAACAATAATAATAATAATAATAATAATAATAATAATAATAATAATAATAATAATAATAATAATAATAATAATAATAATACTATTAAGTGCGTCATAGCAAGTGCAGTTTGTTTATAGGGAAACAACATTGTTGCCGCAATAACTGTAGCTAACAACCTGGTCTGTGTTAGGCTTTTATGAAGCTTTAATTATAAACAAGATAACATCTTGATTTCGTTCATAAATTCCATGGAACAGCTCTTCACACGCGCTCTGGTTTTGATAGTAATTGTTGCTTGCGACAAAGATTTTGGGCTTCTGTGACTCGAGTTTGATGGGGTTTTAATGGGTTGTCATGTTTGACTGGTCAATCCTATTGATGGTATTATTCTATTGAGGAAACGATAAATATTTATGTTTGGAGATTATTTATGAACAAGTTAGAAAGAGTTGTACACAAGAGTTCTCTTCATAGCAAGACTAGTTGTTTTGGGAAGCGAAATGTGTAGTTTTCCATGCATCAAGAAACTGATGGAAACCCCAAAACAATTTTACCTATCTTTCAATATTCAGGTTATGGACAACAGTTTTAAAACTAGTCCACCTTACTAAAGAATATAACTGTATGTCTATACTTCAAGTCCTATCCAAGCCCAAAACCTAGAGGATATTTGTAGGACCGTATAGTCCAGACATAAGTTGTCCACAGTGCATGTTACTCTAGAGCACAACTTAGCAAGCCATGAGGCCCTTAGAAACAGCAGTAAAGGAAAATTATAGGTATGTGGTTTCACAACAATTTTCCGGTGTACAACAATAGTCATTTAAAGACAACAATATAAAATCTAAAATAAGATTTGGACACTCTAAGAATGAATGTTGAAAAAAGAATAAGAATAAGAAAAAGAAAAAGAGGAGGAGGAGGAGGAGGAAGAATAGGAGTGAAGAAGGATGAAGAGGAGGAGGAGGAGGAGGAGGAAGAGGAGTGAAGGAGGAGGAAGAGGAGTGAAGGAGGAGGAAGAGGAGTGAAGGAGGAGGAAGAGGAGGAGGAGGAGGAGGAAGAGGAGTGAAGGAGGAGGAAGAGGAGGAGGAGGAGGAGGAGGAGGAAGAGGAGTGAAGAAGGATGAGGAGGAGGAGGAGGAGGAAGAGGAGTGAAGGAGGAGGAAGAGGAGGAGGAGGAGGAGGAGGAGGAGTGAAGAAGGATGAAGAGGAGGAGGAGGAGGAAGAGGAGTGAAGAAGGATGAAGAGGAGGAG
>JAWDGP010008107.1:0-37500 GCA_033675545.1 Elysia crispata | reverse complement strand
GTTTCAAACCAAACAATAAAAGACCTATTCACCCTCCTGTCCGGATCCACGGAAATCGGATTTCGCTGGTGATATGAATTACTGAACAACATTAATATGCAGAAGTTCAGGTTGATATTTCTACATGACTATGTCTGTTGGTGATCTCTGTGGTTTATCAGAATTCAGATAAGATAAGGGTTTGTCAATTTATTGATATATCTAGAGATACTCGAAATTTTGAGATAAAGCAGTCTTCTTTTTTTCCATTATTTTAAGTGGCAGAATAAAAGACACGAATGACTCGATATTTTTATCACCAAATTTAAACTTGGAGTTGATTTAAACACAAAGTGGCAAATTTCATGTTAAATAGGGCAAAAAGTAATTTAACATTGACCGGAAAAAAAAGACACATTACTTTGTCAACGCTCGGGATAATCCAAGAGGAGAAAAATATGATAATCAAAGTTAAACTTTTAAAGTTTGTTTAAATAAACTACAACAGCACGGATCAGTAAGAAGAGTAACATTGGTTTGAAGTTTGGATGTTTCTTTAAAAAATAACTTCCAAAACACAAGTATGAACTAGAACCACACAGTTAGCTTCTGTTTAGAGTAAAATGTCTTTTACTTTGTTACAACCAGAACTAGGTTTTAATTGCTAACAGAACTAACTCACAAAAAAAAAAGAACAACAGTAACCCCACCAAAAAAAACAAAAAAACAAAAAAAAACAACAAAAAACAAACAAAACAAAACAAAACAAAAAAAAAAAACCAAAAAAATAAAAAATAAAACACGAAATAATTTTATCTCCCGAATAAGTATAAAGTATTCTTAATCGCTTAGACACCACAAAGAGCCAACACGGACTGGCAATAATTATGATTTTCAATTTCTACCATCTAAACCACCACACGCAGACGATATACTCTATGGGTCGGTTAAGAAAGAAAAAAGATCTATCTAAGACTATATTGCTATGAAACTGTTGTGCCTTTATGTAAATATCCTGTTTCTCTCCGATCACATTACTATCCTGGTGGTTCTGGCTTCGAGACACGACCACAGTGAAGCGTCGCTAGCTTGGCTATTCCCACCTTCCCTGATCGATAACATATTCTCACAGATCGATGGCTCCAATCAAAGACCTGCTTTTCAATGGAAATTCAGTACCGCTACTCGCAGGGCCAAAGAAAAAAAATAATAATAAAAGATAAATAGGGAGGGAGAAGATAAAAGAAAAGAAAACAGTGAATGGTAGGAAATTGTGGAAAGATTTCACAGAGGAAGCTTCAGTAAGAGAACGCTTGTTTATGTCGACTCTACCAACCATAGCAAGCTGGGCCTATCACTTACGCTAGATTAATTTCGGCAGCCGTAGAGTAAGGCCTCCTCACCCTTTTTTAAAAAAAGACACTTATTTTAGTCGGTATTAATAGATGTGTAGGAACTTTACGATACATCGGATCCTGTGCAAAAAGCATTGACTCAAGACGTCGGAAGTTAGGTTTTCCTTTATTAATACGGCCCTCTTTCTCAAAAAGTGAGAATTTTAGAGCAAGTAGAAGGAGTGGAAAGATTTAAAAAAAAAAAACGAAGAAAAAAATATCAAAAAGATAAAAAATAGGTTTGGGAAAGATAAATCTATTTATGGAATTTTAAACCTTATTCCTTTCTATTTCTTCGTCTCTGATCGAATTGCTGCTTGTTTCAGTAAACCTGTGAGACCGGCAGGAAAATGCCGACTAAGACAAACGCTGATGCTGATAAATTCATAGTCGACAGCTGAGGTTAACCTTTTATGTTTTAAAACAAGGGTATAGGATGGCGGATTGGCATGAAAATTAAGCTTAAATTATCTCTCTCTCTCTCTCTCTCTCTCTCTCTCTCTCTCTCTTTCTATCTCTCTCTCACTCTTTTTCTATCCCTCCCCTCTCTCTTTCTATTTCTATCTCCCTCTCTCTCATTCTTTATTTCTCTCTCTCTATCTATCCATCTATCTCTCTCACTCTTTTTCTACTTCCCTCTCTCTTTCTATCTCTATCTCCCTCTCTCTCATTCTTTATTTCTCTCTCTCCATTTCTCTTTCCCTCCCTCTCTCTCTCTCTCTCTCTCTCTCTCTCTCTCTCTCTCTCTCTCTCTTTCTCTCTTTCTCAAAAACACACAAAGCTTTTATCTTTTTTCAGCCTCCTCCATGTAGGATTACAATCTCAACTCTTAGCCACGCCTTAATTGACAAAGTAAAAATTATGCAGAGATCATCATGTGGTTTGACATTTATAGAACTTATATGTTCTTAACTAATTAGTAAGTGTTAGTATTAGAATATAGTCCCGCTATTCTTTCTCTGCTATCCCTCCAAGACAGAGAGTAAGTTTGATGTTTGCTAACTTTCCTCAGCGTCCTAGAAAATACAAAGATATGTTGTCCGATGGCGAAAATAATTTTAGTTGAATTCATTTGTTATCTTGGTTACAGCTCTTCAAACATTCAATGTTGCTTTTTCATTACCCTTTAATCTCCCTCCCTCTCTCTCTCTCTCTCTCTCTCTCTCTCTCTCTCTCTCTGTCTCGCACACACACACCCACGCACACACTCTCTCTTTTGTCTATCTCTGTGAGAATTTACTTATTCTTATATTCTCTCTATCTTTGTACTTTAAACAATAATACTCCTTTGTTATAGGAGTATTTAAATAACCCCCCCCCCCCTCCTTTTTCCGGGACAAAAAAAAATCCAGCAGCATAATCCACAGCTCTTATTTAGAAAGCTCCGCGATCAAAATGCGTTTTTTTTTTTTTAATCTTTCCTTTTTAACGGAAATGACGTTGCTATGCGACGGGACTCACAACAAAACCAACGCGCCGGCAGAGCACTAGTGAGCAGTTCAATAAAGCCAGGTTGGGAATAATTTCAGGACAGAATTATGACACCCAGTCACTGCAGTAGAACACCACAGCTCATACCAGCCTGTACCTCTAGCTAATCACAAACTTTGTCTTGATAGCACGAGGCAAGCTGGTCATAACTCAAGGGCGAAATAGAAATGTCTAGGATAACAAGAAACAAAAAACAAGGGCGAAATAGAAATGTCTAGAATAACAAGAAACAAACAAAAAACAAGAGCGAAACAGAAATATCTAGAATAACAAGAAACAAACAAAAAACAAGAGCGAAACAGAAATGTCTAGGATAACAAGAAACAAACAAAAAAAAAAAAAAAGAGCGAAACAGAAATGTCTAGGATAACAAGAAACAAACAAAAAACAAGAGCGAAACAGAAATGTCTAGGATAACAAGAAACAAACAAAAAACAAGAGCGAAACAGTAATGTCTAGGATAACAAGAAACCAAACAAACAAAAAACAAGAGCGAAACAGAAATGTCTAGGATAACAAGAAACAAACAAAAAACAAGAGCGAAACAGTAATGTCTAGGATAACAAGAAACAAACAAAAAACAAGAGCGAAATAGAAATGTCTAGGATAACAAGAAACAAACAAAAAACAAGAGCGAAACAGAAATGTCACGGATAACAAGAAACAAACAAAAAACAAGAGCGAAACAGAAATGTCACGGATAACAAGAAACAAACAAAAAACAAGAGCGAAACAGAAATGTCTAGGATAACAAGAAACAAACAAACAAAAAAAAAACAAGAGCGAAACAGAAATGTCACGGATAACAAGAAACAAACAAAAAACAAGAGCGAAACAGAAATGTCACGGATAACAAGAAACAAACAAAAAACAAGAGCGAAACAGAAATGTCTAGGATAACAAGAAACAAACAAAAATATTTAAGTTGCAATGTAGAGCGAAATCAGCCGATATGAGCACAGGTGCACGTAAAGGCAAGACAAAATGTGTGACGATTCACTTGATTTCATGGCGCGTTGACTTTCAGCATACATGGCGTCACTGGCGTGGGCATCAGCGTTCATGTTGTAATAGGCTCTTCGCAGGGAAACAACTGACATAACATATTATACAGTTATTGTATGTACAAAATAAAAAGGCTGGTTCCTACGTTATCTATCTTAATAATTTTGACTTTAGGTCAGTTTTTTCAATGAAATGATTCCACGCAAACCACAAATGTAAAGCTTTGCTTACCTCAGATCTGTTCATTAGGAACCTCGGGATAAAAGGGGAGGGAGAGGTGGCAAAAGGGGAGGAAGAGGGCAGGTAAAGAAATGTAAGATATTTGTCACTATCCTATCTTATAACGCAACTCCTGTTACGCGTAGCTGAGGGTAAATGGGAGTATAGCAATCGGTAGCGGTGTAAGGTCCCACCTTACTAGCCCTATCCTGGGCCTGACAGAAGTTTACCGGCTCCGTGTAAGGTCCCACCTTACTAGCCCTAACCTGGGCCTGACAGAAGTTTACCGGCTCCGTGTAAGGTCCCACCTTACTAGCCCTAACCTGGGCCTGACAGAAGTTTACCGGCTCCGTGTAAGGTCCCACCTTACTAGCCCTAACCTGGGCCTGACAGAAGTTTACCGGCTCCGTGTAAGGTCCCACCTTACTAGCCCTATCCTGGGCCTGACAGAAGTTTACCGGCTCCGTGTAAGATTCTTTTATGAATTTGGGGGACTAAGAATTAATGAAAGATAAATAGAAAATCATGGTAAGTTATGAATTTGATTTTGTCTCCAAAATCTCTCTCTCTCTCTCTCTCTCTCTCTCTCTCTCTCTCTCTCTCTCTCTCTCTCTCTCTCTCTCTCTCTCTCTCTCTCTAAGTATTGTGGTTATGGATCAGTGGATGTAGATCTCTTTGAGATTCATGAGAATGTAAAATGAGGTCATAGTGTCGGGAACTTCTGAAAGTTTCCTCCCCCCCCAGCCAAATATATCCACACACACATCCCTCCTGACTCTTGGACCAGCCAAATCTTGGATTTGGAATAATAAGCGGTAGCCGTATCTCACCTCTTTTGCCGATACTTCCGATAGAGCCTCGTGCGCCTGCGCCGTCTGCTGTCGGGAACATGGAGTGTCTCCTTCCCGCGCTGGGCGGGGCAGACTTGTTCAATGGCGGCCGGGAAAGCGGAAGTGACATATTGGACAGCTGCAGTGACATCGAACGTTTATTCGCCATAGCAACAAAAACTTTCTTTAATGACCGAAGTTACGTTTTCAAGTTGTCATGCAATAAAGGTTATCCAAAAGATCTAGATCTAATTGGTTCTTATATATATATATATATATATATATATACGTGATATCCATCACGTCAATGATAAAAAATTCAAGTATTTTTTTTACGCTTTGTTAAAATTCCTTAGGTCTACTCGACATAAAGGAACGACCCAGCGTTCTAACCCAAAAATACCCCCCCCCCCCCCCAAAAAAAAAAAAAAAAAAAACAACAACAACTCTACCCACACGTTTTTCTAACACGGAAAAACCAAGATGGGACATATAAAACGGAATTCTAGTGTTTTGTTAAAATTGGAAAATATAGACAGAAATATTTATTTCTTATTTCATAGCCGCGGCCTTCATTTACAGCTTTCTATCTTTATGACATTTATACGTGTCTCATATTCGTGGTTTTATGTTGAACAACTTCGTTGGTAAAGTCGGAATGGAGGGAGAAAGCTTAATACAGCATTGCCTTCAACATAATAAAAAAGATGAAAAAAGCAATAAAAAACGAAAATCACAGACGTAACGCCGAAGTTTACCCACCTTTGTGTGAGATTCCTAAGAAACTTAAGAGAAGATCCAATCGTTTATAAACGCTCGCCTTTCACACTACATTAGATCTTAATATTTCAACCACAACGACCGTAATAAAAAAATGGCTTCATCGAAATATCTCCCCGACATACAATGTTATCATGTCATCCACAGTTTATTTCCAGTGAGAACAATGAGACAAAAATTAATGAGCTATTGGAACTGAAGCGCAAAAAAACACCCAAACAAAATGCAACTAGAATGTCGAGTAATCGCGATCCAAATGATAATAGACAGTCTAGAATGTTGAATGGCAAGAATTGTCTGTTCGCTATGATGATAACAGTAGTATGAGACCGACCTAGATCTAGGTCTAGAAACATAGCGGTCTGACATGACACAATCAGATCTATTATCAGCTCAGCTAGCATGTAACACACAGTGTATCTCTCTTTCAATGTCGGATCCCACTTAGGGTTTTATCTCGCAGCAAGAAGGGACGGAGAGCTGCATCAGGAGGGAAAAAAATAAAGAAAAAACATGAAGTCTTGTTCTATATAATTATGGTGTTCTGTTTTTCTTCCCCTTCCTTCCCTAATCTCTCTGTCTCTGTCTCTCTGTCTCTGTCTGTCTGTCTGTCTGTCTGTCTGTCTGTCTGTCTGTCTCTCTCTGTCTCTCTCTCTCTCTCTCTCTCTCTCTCTCTCTCTTTTCTTCTCCCTCTCTTTACAATTGCTCATTCCCTTCTCTTATTGTCTCCTTTCTCTCACTCCCATTCTCCTCTCACCTTATCTCTCTTTCATTCTTGCTCATAAAATCGCTCGTCACATTTAATGAGCAATAATGATAACAATATAAAAAAGTAATGTGAAACTTCTGAGTGAAACATAACAGAAACCTTCCGTTTGTCTTTGAAACATGACGTCATTTAAAGCAAACCGCACCATCAACCCACACACAATCTTAAAAACTGTTTTGTAACAATATATCTAAGTGCGGGCAGTTTATCCTCTGACACAGTCACCCATTCTGTGGTTTTATTTGTTCACGTCGCTTATAGAGCCACAACTCTATTTACCGAGGAAATAATTTCAAAACACGATCTAGAGCTTTCTCCTATCTTGACAGCCACAAAACTGTCCCTGATCATTTCCATAGTCGAGAGAGTCATGGCGGGTCCCGATGTTTGATGAGACCCGCTGACCTCTGAAGTCGACTGCTCTTACTCCACGACAGACCTTCACAGAGACAAGTTGAACGCGAAGAAAACGGATATCAACTTTGACCGAAGAGAAATAATATCAACCTTAACACGAAGAAAAACATCAACTTTAACGCGGAAAATGAAAATATCAACTTTAACAAAAGCAACTTAGCCCTGGTGTGGCTCTGGCAAGATTTCCAAGTCATGTGTGCACTAATAACCTTTTCTTGGAATGAGATGGGTGCATAATTATCTTCTCTCTTCCTGATAATATCAGAAGCTTTGCTCGACGCATGAGTTCTCATCGTCGGTTGTATGACTGGGATATCAACATTTCAACGCTACTCTGCATATCGGAAGTTGCGGTAGACAAAAGACCACAAAGAAAGGGATAAACTAAATCCAGGCGTTTTATCTCCGAGAGAAAGTGGACGGCATGTTGAGCACACGCTGTCTGTGGACTGTGATGAACTCACAGACCTTTTGTGCATTGCTTTTCGCGAATTCTCGCGAGATTTTCCTAGAAGATGTACCGCAGCGATAGAGAGGCATCTCGTACAGTGAATATCACATAGAGATGACCTAATTATTCTCATTTATAGCCACTGATATAAGCCATCTATAGCCCTGTGACACCAACAGAGTTCCTACAAACTCTGGTCAAGTCGTGGCTCGTGGGTAAGTCTGAAAGCACTTGATTCGTCCATTTCAGGAGTTGGTTTACAACGGTTTTTTTTTTTACTTGAATAGTAAACTATTTATCTACCGATCTCAAAACTTGTAAACAAATGTGGGAGAATTTTTCCACTAAAAACTATAAGACTCAAAAATGACGAGATAATTGTCTTCCAACTTAGAATATATGGAAGTGGACATAGAACAGTTGTCAATTCACCCTATTCCCCAACACTGCGGTGAGATATAGGCCAAGTCCTGAATTGTCCTGTCAAGTGCTCTCTGAGAAAACATCGGCCGTGGTGAAAGTAGAGGAGATAAACAAAAAATAAAAAAAAAACTCGTTACATTCTGATCGAGATCTAGACACAGCGCAATGATCGAAATGGACATTTTGTGTCAAGTGAAAGCAAAAGTGAAGCTCTGTATTTCAAACTGTAACGTGTTATCAGGTCTAGCGATAAACGAAGAATCATAGCCAACCGACGAGTCTCGTCTGCTAGGGTTGTGGTTTGGGTATTTCTGATCATGGGAAAACCCAAATTTGTCATTGAGCCGTCTCATAATTCATCTAAACGAGATATAAAACTATTAATCCTTTGAGAGTAAGAATTTCCCAAGCCATTAAGTAGAGAAGTAATATAAGACTCGGGTTATTCTCTTATCCCCTACTTCAGAGCGGTACACACAAATATAGTACACGCCCGACATTTTAATTATTCTTTTTTGAGCTTCGCTAAGCCATGACAGGATATATTAATCATATGCTAGCAATATCTTTGGGTAGTTCCTCCGCTGTATGTTTCGCGATACGTGTAAAAATGAGCATGATATCTGTAGAGGAAATTGCCAAGATTAGATCAAACAATTTATAGAAATTTGCGGACACAAAAATACACAAGCGGCAATAGAAATAACAATATAAAAGAAGGGAAAGTTAGAATCCCTCTAGATCTCCCAAAGAGTTAACATGCTACCTAGATCTAGCTGGAAGTCACGAGCTCTAGATCTCCCAAAGAGTTAACATGCTACCTAGATCTAGCTGGAAGTCACGAGCTCTAGATCTCCCAAAGAGTTAACATGCTACCTAGATCTAGCTGGAAGTCACGAGCTCTAGATCCCCCAAAGAGTTAACATGCTACCTAGATCTAGCTGGAAGTCACGAGCTCTAGATCCCCCAAAGAGTTAACATGCTACCTAGATCTAGCTGGAAGTCACGAGCTCTAGATTAAGTTGAACTTAGCGCAATAGGCGATGGCGGCAGCAAGAATGCTCCTTGGTGCTCCATAAGGAAAACAAAAGGGAAACACATTAAAATAAGCACGTGAGAAAACTAACGACAAATTTGATGCTTCTAATTGTCGAACAGAACTCAAGACTTCCAACAAGGGGACATAAATCTTCGTGAAATAGCACATAAACAAAGCAATTGAGACTTGAGAATAAGACAAAAATATTACCAGTCTAGAAATGAAGTATAAGGTTTCTTTTCTTGCAATTTTCTACCTACGTAGCAACCACTAAGTGCTACCCAACATTCTAGACAAATAACTGAGAGACTAATAGACGACTTCGCAGAAGAAAACTAACGCTGGTAGATGGGGAAGAAAAGAACAACCGACAGATAAGAAATAAGCGCTGATACAAAGGAGCTAGGCGTGATTTGAAGAGGTTCTCAAACCATTCTAGTTGTGGCCAGAGCTCTAGATTAAAACTTTCATTATTGCTCATAACACAACGGGTTCAGTCGGCAGCGCAAAGTCCACTAATCTCTGGGTCAATAGCTGGCGGGGTTCGGCGACAATCTGCCGGATTAGAGAGCTGGAAACATGCGACATAGCGACTAGGAAACTTTTACTTTGATTACTTCAGTGTAATGATTGGCCATTTTGTTTTTTTTTCTTAGAAATTCACAAGTCCCTCCCTCCCTCCCCTCTCCTTTCCTCGACAATCACAGTCCTGCTGCTCATTACTGTAACTATCGATCTGTGCTTTTCTATCTGCAATCCGACTGTTTATCTATCCATCAATCTTAATTTCTTTCTTACTACTTATATCTCTACCAACTTAGCTTCAAACTACATACATCTCTACTTCTCTATCTATCTATCTATCTATCGATCGATCTATCTATCTACCTATCTATCGATCTATCTATCTATTTACCAATCGATCTATCTATCTATCTATCTATCTATCTATCTATCTATCTATCTATCTATCTATCTATCTATCTATCTATTGATCTATCTATCTATTTACCAATCTATCTATCTATCTATTTATCTGTCTATCTATGTATCTATCTACTATCTATCTTTCTATCTATCTATCTATCTATCTATCTATCTATCTATCTATCTTTGACCTATCTATCTAGTTACCAATCTATCTATCTATCTAAATATCTATCTATCTATCTATCTATCTATCTATCTATCTATCTATCTATCTATCTATCTATCTATCCATCCATCTACTTACTTATTTATATTGAGTCAACTATCAATTAAATTTTTTTTTATTTCAAATTTGTACTCTCTAACTTTGCGTATCCCAATATTTTTCTTAACATCAGAGTTTGAATTTATTTATTCGAACAGCTCCCCCTGCTCTCTCACTCTCTATCTACGTCTGCATGTCTCTCTATTTCTCTCTCTCTCGTCTCTCTCCTTGTCTCTCTCTTTTATCTCTCTCTCTCTCTCTCTCTCTCTCTCTCTCTCTCTCTCTCTCTCTCTTTCTCTCATTCTTGAAGCAGTTAAAGCAATGATGTCTGAATCTGATAATACAAGACATTACTATGAAATATACCAAACCACTATCGGTCTGTCTGGAACAGATTTCAAGAAAGTCATTCAATTTTTATTAATTTCGCCCTGAACTAAAAAAAATAATTGAAAAAAATTAATGACAACCGCCTGTACATTCTTAGGCTCTCTAAACTCAGTTCTACCCACGGATACGCGACCAGAACGAATTGTCTTTGATCTTAACGATTTCCGTTGTCAAGTCGGACACGCGGAACAAGATGGTGAACAAGAGACCGAATCAAGATAAAGCTTGGATCTGTCTACAGCAGAAAACTGGACATTTTGTACGCGGCGCTATGTTCCAGAATAAAGGGTTCATTGACTAAATCCTTGCCCAGCTTCCTGCTATGTCTTTCAAACTCGAGCTTAACATTATTTCTGGAGGAAGAGACTCATCCATAAGATTTTAATTGGATTATGAAATTAAAAACAAGATGACTAGGCTCTAAATTTTTTCGTTAAAAATTAATAATCTTTACAAATCATTTGTGTCACATGATCCAAGATACAAAACATCAGTATATGTTGGCTCAGTATGTCAGCTTTGAATATTTTTTTTTCGTCGATATTTCCCTTCCATTTGGAAAACTCGATTGTCCTTTTCAAAATTGATTCCTCTTGGAGATGTCACTGTTTTACATAGGCATCTTTATTTATCTCAAAATCAAATCCACTTCTGACGTCTTTAACGATTTTTCTTTCTTTCCAATCGCGAAAAGAGTGTGTCAGCCGGATATCTGGATGTTACTCCTCGCGCTAAAGAGTGTTGAGATAGCAGAGGCTGTCCTGGTATAGTGTACACAGACTCATGTAGGGGAGTGAGAGAGGGAGAGAGTGTGAGTGAGAGATAGAGAGACAGATAGATAGATAGATAGATAGATTGAGAGAGAGTGAGAGAGAGAGAGAGAGAGAGAGAGAGAGAGAGAGAGAGAGAGAGAGAGAGAGAGAGAGAGAAAGAGAGAGAGAGAGATGAGGGAGGGGAAGAGTAAAAGGTTGAGGAAGTTCGAGATCACATCATGTTAAACCTGCCCTGCCTTAGAGCTGCGGTTACAAATAGACTGAAATCGGTGTACAATAGATGAGTAATTTTAGGAAAAACAGACAATACTTTAACGGTTCTACAAACACATAAACAGTGAATCAATCGAACGATGTAATAATGCAACAAATAGCATACAATCAACGAACTGATCAAGCAATCATTGAATTAATCAAACAATCGGAAAAAAGTTCAATAGATCAAATTGTGAACATTAACCAATCATTCATTCAATCAATCAATCAATCAATCGATCGATTAATCGATTTAAAAAACTTAGCGATCTTATTTTTCACGAACAACTACTAAGAACCATTTTTACATTTCCGTGTTTACATAGAACATAAATTTATGAAAGAAGCGGAGATATGGGGAGAAACGTATAAAAATGTTTCGATTCTAAATACATATACACACATGTCGTTGCATTGTGTTCAAACTGAACTTTTTGAACGTATCTATTCTGGTTAAAATCGTTTTTTCTTTCTTATGTGAGAAACTCAAAACTGTAAATGAAGGCCGGCGAGCGGATTCATGTTCAATATGCGCAGCGTCATCACGACTTCATTTGTGAAAAATGAATCACACTGGTTAACAAATGACTGCAGATTTTATTATACCCAACCACACCTTGCAAAGAAAACTTAAGGGATATATCTTTACGATACTTTCGCAAATTTTCTTAAAAAATATTGAAGTTTTTCTTAAAATAGAGAAACAAATCCCCAAAAAGCACTCACTTAAAGTTGAGAAGTACCGAACACGAGAAACTATGTTCATAAAAAAACTTTGGTCCTTATTGTACAGCAGAATAATCCGTTGGGCCGACTGCTTCACAACCATCTGCACTTCACACAGTGGAACTGATCACGAAACTTAGAACAATAAGTAAAAGAACTGTGTAGAGCAAAACAATAAATAAAAGATCTATGTAGAGCAAAAACAATGACGTTTGGTTTTCTCCGTATTCAGTGACACTCTTCCGCGAATATCCAATACAAGTTTTAGAAAACTTATCTCATAGAAGTAGCGCGAAGTAAGTATATCAGAAATACCATCACACTCTACAAGCAGCGGCACCTAGAGGAGCTGGTAATCCAGGGAGACTTTGGGAATGTGGAGATTTCAGACGTGTACTGTTCAGTGCTGCCACACGCTGATAGCGTGGATCAGAGACGTGATATATGAAAAATAGGATCGCTGTATAAAGGGTGAACATTTGAATTATTGATTGAGAGTTTTAACAGGCTCAACCTACCCTCTATTATAACCATTGAGGCTAGTGTTATTAAAAATAATTCAGGAATAGATTTATAGAAAATCAATAGTGATGGACATGCCTAAAGCACGGATGCTGACCTGTAGTTTTTTTTATTACTGTTTTATTAAAATCTGGAAAAAGAGTTTTATGGGAGCTATAGTGTAAAAAATAACAGCGTTAGGGGTGTGTTTTTATGCCTAGAACTGTGTTTATAGTCTGTCGGGACCAATAGTTCTCTAGTCTTGCTTTGTATTACAAGTCTGATGTAACATTGTAGCTCTTTAATCTTGTTTTGTTTCGATCCTTTCATGTGTTAAAAAAACCCCATTCAATTTAAAATGGATTGAATTAACATTATGACAAAGTCAAGCTACATATCTACACTATCTGCTTTTATTGTAAACAGAGCTTTAGTGCCGTATCATAAAACACCAATGTTCCGGTTCAAATTAAAAAGAAATAACGCTCTCTTAAATGTCGAATAAAAAATTTAAACGAAACTGAAAACAAGAGTTTGTACAAACGCGTAACGATAAGTTATAGTCCTAAATATTCTCAAGATCTATAAAGTGGCGATACAAAAAGTTTGCTGACAAAAAAAGACATCAGATGAAACTTAGGGGAGTCCCGTGATTTTCTAGTACAGTTGGCAGGAATCAGTTTACCCAGCACCGGAAACCGAGACCTGGGACCGGATCTCAGATTTCTTAACAGACGACAAACTTGGGCATTGTGGGTAGAAACAGACTGTCATGGTGACCAAAAACGGATCACGACTCGGGAAATGGGAATGTTCTAAGATACGGTAGGGAATGATATAGGTACAAGCGGGCATGGCGGTGCCTGCCTAAAAGACTATCATAGACTATCACCAATCACTAGACCTTTTAGACTTACACAAGGGAGCATTTCATGGCTGCACTGGTAAAACAATGAATGTAGCGTTTCGACTGGGCTCTGATCAGAAGATTATCGGTATCTCATTTTACAGAAAAAATTCTCAAGAGGCAAACCACCCCCTCCCCCCCCCCCCCCCCCCAACCCCCAGAAATAGCCACTTTTGGGACTACAAAATTTACGGCTGTTTCCCTTTTGGTCATAAATTCCAGTCTTTCGCAACATTCACAAAACATTTGACACCCAATATTAATTTCTCAGCGACGTCGGTGGATTTTTGGGGTAGAATTTTGTTCAGATTTCTTATCATTACAGAAACAAATGTATTGTGATACTTGTGTCACAGACAACAATTGAGTGTGAAGTGACAAGAGAGAGGGAGCGAGAGGGAGAATGAGAGAGCGAGCGAGAGAGAGAGAGAGAGAGAGAGAGAGAGAGAGAGAGAGAGAGAGAGAGAGAGAGAGAGAGAGAGAGAGAGAGAGAGAGAGAGAGAGAGAGAGAGAGAGAGACGCTATTTTTTTTTATAATTCATTCACCGTTTGTTTTTACAATCGTTTATTACCGTTTCAGAATGAAAAAGTCGAATGACACTTTTTGTAATAACGATAGTGAGGAATAAGTAGCACAAATGTGAACATGAAAAATGTTGAGCAGTCAATAATCTGCCCCAAGTTAATAAGAGAGAAGAAAAAGATAAAAGAAATATAAAAAAAAACAAAAAACTGACGTCACAAAGATTCGTTCGAAACCCAACATTCATTATTTCAATGAAGCAAAAGTAAATGAATGTGATCCATATATGCCACACTTTGCCAGCGCCATTTCCCACAATACATTCATACAGAAGGCTTAAAAACTAAACGTCAAATAAAAAAAAATCGGCTATAATTACCTCCGCTGAATTAAAGCAGTTCCAGACACATGTAGTGGCAACAGTTCTAAGAAATGAGTCTGATGTATGACGGAAGAACCGCGTGAAATATACTGGGTCACAGGACAGGATGGAGAAACTGGATGGGTCACAGGACAGGATGGAGAAACTGGATGGGTCACAGGACAGGATGGAGAAACTGGATGGGTCACAGGACAGGATGGAGAAACTGGATGGTTCAGTCGTTAACTCTTCTGCTTAACTAGATAAGGAGTAAAAGGCTATGTAGCTTCTCCTCATGCTGAGTCTCATCTGGCCTGAGAAGAGCTTCCCGCATAATCAGAGGCTGAATGTTTTGTTGTTTATAGAAGTTATGGTCACAGCCATAGGTTTGAATAGAGGATTACTTCAGGCACTTCCACTTGATAAATATAGATTTCAACAACAGGAGACTTTTTCAAACGGCAACTACAGGCACTGTCATCAGATTATCATACACATTGAAATAAGATCACTGCAGAAATTATCGTTGGGTTACAATAGACAAAGCCATAGGGTTATTTTAGACACATCAGCAGTGCATGGAGACATTAGCACGGTGGAGAGCCGCAAACTGGCTCAGTCGTAAAAACGTTGAACTGGCATTTCGAAGCTCCGCGTTCGAATCCCGATTAGGCTGTCCAGTGGTCAAATCGTGTCCTATACACCCAGCCTTTTCCCTAGCTTGAAGGAAAGTCTAATTTTCCTTTTAAATAACCCTGAGAAGCTAACGGGGTTTTCCAAGGCATTGTTGTCATGTGGTTATGAACAGACATTGGGGAAGGGAAGGATCTTGGGATTGAAGACCATATTAAAGAATTGAATCTCTCTCTACACATTTGAAGAACGTAATCTTAGAGCAACTTTTTCCCCACAGTACTACAGAGAGCATAAAAAATGTGCGCCTTTAAGCCCCTTTTTTGCGAGATTTTATAACCGTCCGGAGAGATTTCAAAAAGAATCTTTAAACATATTGAGAAAGTACACGAAGCGCTGATTTCCCATATTTACCAAATGCGTTTTTATCGTCTGGACCAGGTAAAATTTTTATGATGATAGTCTCTGACCTTTTCAAAGTACCCGATAAAGTTAGTGATTACTATAAAGGGTGAGGGTCGTATGAGGTCAAAGAAGCTAGAGAGGGAAATAGCGGCATAGAACCAGGAAACCGAAGTCAATCTCTATATGGATTGAAAACAATCTTTATCCTTTGTCTTACTGTCGCAACCTCCCTTTGTCACTTTGTCTATTTCCTTAATTTCTGTCACTCTCACGGCTTTTTTTTTGTCTGTCCGGCTAATTTTTTGCCTGTCTGTCACCCCCTCCCCCCTCCCTTTTCTCTCTCTCTCTCTCTCTCTCTCTCTCTCTCTCTCTCTCTCTCTCTCTCTCTCTCTCTCGCGCGCGCGCGCGCGCACAGTTTCCAGTCGCTAACATAATTTGTTTCATTGATAACCGACTGATTTTTGTCCATCTTTCTTTCTGTCTATCTGTCTTTCCGTCTGTCTGCCTGTCTCTATCTTTCTCTCTCTCACTCACCCTATAGTACAGTCCACTCTTTTTCATAATGCGTTTCACAATTACCTTTATATTGCATCAGATCGGTATTAATTGAGAAAACTAGCGAACCAGTCCACATTAAAGTCACCTCATAGTTTTAAACACCATTCTGACTTAAAATCAAATCGTAGCCTGATCAACTCTTTGATCCTCCCCTGATTGAGGTCAATCGAGCCTCACTGTGTCCCAGTTCTAGTCAATACGGAAACCTCACCTGTACCCACTTGACTCTGATTGGCTCCAGAACAAACATGGTTGTCATGGACGCCACAGAAGTTTGTGTACATAGAACAGTCAATACGCGAGACACTGACCACTGGGCAGTCGGCACCGGACACTGGACTGAGGTATGAACACTCGAGATTTGTTCAACTTGTGGCTGGAGTGGTCCACAGAGGCAAACACAGTGAGCTCGGACACTGGTCAACTCACTTCTTTTCAGGCTTTACTTGAATGTTGTCGATAAATCGGCAAAAATAGCTTGAGAGATTGTGGCAGCAGTTAGTCATAGTACACTAAAATACCAATGCTGGTTATTCTCTATCGTTTAAAGAATGATAGAAGAAATATTCCGCATACAGTTGAATTGTTCGAAAAGAGAGAGAGAGACAGAGAGAGAGAGAGCAGAGAGAGAGAGAGAGAGAGAGAGAGAGAGAGAGAGAGAGAGAGAGAGAGGGAGAGAGAGAGAGAGAGAGAGAGAGAGAGAGAGAGAGAGAGAGAGAGACAGAGAGAGAGAGAGAGAGAGAGAGAGAGAGAGAGAGAGAGAGAGAGAGAGAGAGAGAGAGAGAGAGAGAGAGAGAGAGAGAGAGAGAGAGAGAGAGAGAGAGAGAGAGAGAGAGAGAGAGAGAGAGAGAGAGGCACAAACAGTGAGGGAGAAGACGGAGAGAAAAGGGAGAGAAAATGATAGAATTAACATACTACGAGTATATAACTGGCGCAACCAAATAATAATGTAAACAAAATTTGGTGGTAAATAAAAAGAGAAAGAATAAGAAAAGACAGACAGAGAGACAGACAGATAGTTGTCAAGAAACATGAATAGAGGCAGATAGAAAGACAAAGCCAGATATTCAGAAGGATATAAACTAAAACAACTAGAGCGATACACAAAAAAGTTTGCTATCTAGAGAGATACACAAAAAGTTTGCTAAGTAGAGAGATACACAAAAAGTTTGCAAAGTAGAGAGATACACAAAAAGTTTGCTAACTAGAGAGATACAGAAAAAGTTATAAAGTAGAGCGATACACAAACAGTTTGCTAACTAGAGAGACACACAAAAAGTTTGCTAACTAGAGAGATACACAAAAAGTTTGCTAACTAGAGAGATACACAAAAAGTTTGCTAAGTAGAGAGATACACAAAAAGTTCTCTAACTAGAGAGATACACAAAAAGTTTGCTAACTAGAGAGATACACAAAAAGGAGACAGCCCTAAGCGCATATGGTGAGACCCTCACCTAACACCATGAGCGACGCTTTTCTCTTGGTAACATCTCCCCACTTTGACTTGCCGGCACCGCCATCGCCCACTGACAGCGAGAATCTTTTCCCAGGACTCGACCCTGCTCCGCCAGGGGGCGAGCTGAGCGCTGGGCTAGCGCTGTCACCACCGGAGGGGGCCAGAAGCTTCTTGAGCAAGGCCAGACCCGCCCCGGGTTTTTTCCGCGGAGAGTCTTCCTCCATAACGATTGGCTTATTGGAAAATTTATTTTCTGTTATTAATTACTGATTTCAACGTAAGGGTTCGTTCCTAAATTGTTCTCTATTTATTTATTTATTTATTTATTTATATACATGCTTATTTGATGATTTGCGTTGAAATTCTTCGTTAGGTCTATCTTAAATTCAGTACAGCTTTAAAGAAATTAACAGAAAAAAAAAACAACTGAAACACGTCGCAACAATGTCACGTGAAAATTATTTTGTTTTACTATTTTTACTCTGTGTCATGTAGAAATGACAGGGCCTTGCTCAGACTAACGGATAAAGAATTCTAGTCTGTTTACTTACCTACAGAATAAGTCCTTAAAATTTCAAAGCTAATTTTCATTTATGGAAGTTCAATAAACCCCCTTCTTTCCCTTTTTAAAGGCATGCATGATTTCCTATGGATTATGATTAGCGACACAATTGCTAAAAACAGACTCGATGAAATGGCCCAAGGAAATATCTGAAAAGACCATCTTAACCAAAGCCCTAAGAGTAATTATTACTTTTAGTTACTCTTCCAAAAATTGTCAGAGACGTTTTCCCTGGTATTTGATAGATCGAACCACATAACTGACTCGGGTTGACAAGAATGTTTAGCCACCATCAGGCAAGTCTAAAAAAATAACATTGAACCCTCTAAATCACCCCCTGGTGATATCTGGATTCAAACCCATGGTAGATTAGCGCCACAGATCTCTAGATGGATGAACTAAACTTCAAACCATCAACTTTGTCAAGCCGATTTGACATTATGGATGTTTAAACTCCGAGATGACACTTTCTCTATATTTGAGTTTTCCTTTTGTACAGTCGCGGTTTTAATTTCTCTTTCTCTTTATTGTCTTTGCTATTCCTCTGAGAGACTAGGCATACTTCCTCTTAGCATCAACTTAGGAAAAAGTTTGAAACCAAGCCGGTAGCATCACCAGATCACAGAGCGATGTTTCTATCCATATCCTATACATAACCTGTTTATTTGACACGGGTTTAAATTCATTCTAGCGTAATAAATGACATTATTTGTCCTGGAAGATCTAAATACAGGCAAAGCTGTTAATGGAACTGATCAGTCCAATTTATGTGTGGTCTGAGAATGGCAAATTTTACGAGGTTTTAGATGCTAAAAAAGCGTCAGTAAAATCTTTCTATCCTAACCCTGCGTTAGCGAAATAGTTTTCCATTGAATCATGAAAATTACTTTCTGTTGTAGAATATATATATATATATATATATATAAACATCCACAGAGCTGTGTAAGTACTTTCACTCGGTACTTTTTTCAAATTTCCACCAGTTTCCAAGAAATAAATCTCTTTTCTTCTGCACTGGGAACACAAAGAAGAAACCTTTCACCGCGAGAAAACACGAGATCTTGTTTTCTACTAAACATCAGCTAAGATTAATCGTGATAATAAAAAGCATGGCAGTAATTTGAATGCAACGATTATAGGCAAATACACATCGAGGATTCTGAAAACTAAATTTCTCTGGTGCTGAAGAATATTTATGCAGTTTATCTCGTTCTAGACGTTTCAGTTTTGTAATCGATACGGAATTAAAAAAAAAATTGTTTAGTTTTGTAATTAAAGAGAATTACCGAGTTATCTTCGTTAGTTTTAACGAAAAGACACAATCTCGCCACGAAAATGAAAACCAAACTAGCGAATTCAATAGTGTTTAGCGCAGGCTGCCAGGAAGGAAGTGAGAGCGGAAAGGAAGTCCGTAACATAATTAGCCAAACATTTTAGTTTTTAGCTCGCGTTGACACAATGTGGCATACAGGAAAAGCAAGCACGGTGGGTAATGGAGGCCAGAGGCAATTAGAGAATGTCTGCCAGAAGCCCTGGCAATGGCAGACACTTGAATTAAGTGGGGTCAATATTTGGATAATATGAATAGTGCATTTTAGCGTTGATAACTTAGCGGGTAGATTTGACGCTGTGGTAACACTAGTCTTGGCGGTGTATATGGATGATAAGGCAAACATAATTTTTTCGCGTCACGACGAAGAGATCATTTTCTGCTTGCACCTAATGGCTTTTTTTAATCTAATTATCCTGTTTCTATAAATAGATTCTTGTGACAAACCAGTCATGGCAGCCAATCTGGAGGATGTTATTACAGCAGATTAGTTACACTAGAATGGAGAGAGGAGAGAAAAGACATAGTAGAGAGGAAAAGGGAGAGAGAGAGAGAGAGAGAGAGAGAGAGAGAGAGAGAGAGAGAGAGAGAGAGAGAGAGAGAGAGAGAGAGAGAGAGAGAGAGAGAGAGAGAGAGAGAGAGAGAAAGAGAGACAGACAGACAGACAAACAGACAGACAGACAGACAGACAGGCAGACAGACAGGCAGACAGACAGACAGACAGACGGAGAGAGAGACAGAGAGAGGACAACCTGTTACTTGTGACAAATGAGACCGTCACCATACTCTCACTTCTGAGAACCAGGTGAGAACTGAGATCGTCACAAAATCAATGGTGTGCGGACCAGGTCATTCTGTGTCACTCTATGTTGATTTGTCATTTTCTTTCATTCAGCAAGAGGTATATAGAGTTTAAAATTGAGATATAAATTCAAGTTAAAAAGATTAGTATCAAATCAAAGCGTCACGCCGCCTAGAGTAAGAGTGTCACTGACGGCATTAGTGATAGTAATAGCTATAGCAGTAGTAGCAGTGGTATTAACAGTAGGTACGAGAATAATTTATTTACGGAATAAATCCAAGAGAAAAAAATCAACACACCTTCATCCGGTCTGAAACATGGACGATATACTGCCCAAGCTCCTTGCCTGCCTTACTTCATTTTTAGTTTCACTCATTTTCGATTCTGTGTTGATTTAAGAAAATTGCCCTCATTTTCCAAGATTAACCACTTCGTACTTTTCCAACGTAATTTTGCACACACACACACACAAAACTACCAAAAACCCCCCAAAACGAACAGCTACCAGAAATCGCAAATGATCTTTGAAGATAAGTTTAACCACACCCTAGAGACTAAGTCATCAGCTTATCGAAAAATCGAAGGAAAAAAAACGAGTAGAGACGTTGGCGAAAGCCATCCTCAAGTCTTTTTACTACTGCACCTGACAGGTCTGTTCCAACACAGGCATCTCACTTACAGACTTTCGTTTGGTTAATAACTAAATTTTGAGATGACAGGAAGTTTGATTCAAATCTTACAAAAGTTTTGCATGGTCTGAGAAGACATGAATTGGTACCTGCTTCAGCTGGGTAATGAAGAACACAAAACACAAGGATGGCATGACTACACTAAAACCGCTTTGAGCTTTCCTGTAAATACGATAAGCCCAAGCCCCTTACTGACCGATATTCTTCTATAGTCACATACTGCACCTCACTTACCATGTAAGATTTTGGGATTTTTATTATTCGCCCACCAATCCCCGGTACACTCGTCAAATTTCAGAAAAAGAAGTTCTCGTGATTCGATGACAGAATGATTTGAACTGTTCCACGAAAAGTTCCTGTAGATTTTGGGCCAGTACTCTACAATTCAACCAACTACTTCCCTCCCTTACAAAAACCGGTTCTAGTCAAAACCATGAGGTACATTACCTGTAAAACAAGCAAGAAGTCTACTCACTGGCTAACGCCTGTATTGAGCCTCTAAACCATGAGGTACATTACCTGTAAAACAAGCAAGAAGTCTACTTACTGGCTAACGCCTGTATTGAGCCTCTAAACCATGAGGTACATTACCTGTAAAACAAGCAAGAAGTCTACTCACTGGCTAACGCCTGTACTGAGCCTCTAAACCATGAGATACAGTACCTGTAAAACAAGCAAGAAGTCTACTCACTGGCTAACGCCTGTACTGAGCCTCTAAACCATGAGGTACATTACCTGTAAAACAAGCAAGAAGTCTACTCACTGGCTAACGCCTGCACCGAGCCTCTAAACCGTGAGGTACATTACCTGTAAAACAAGCAAGAAGTCTACTCACTAGCTAACGCATGCACCGAGCCTCTAAATCGTGAGGTACATTACCTGTAAAACAAGCAAGAAGTCTACTTACTGGCTAACGCCTGTACTGAGCCTCTAAACCATCAGGTACAGTACCTGTAAAACAAGCAAGAAGTCTACTCACTGGCTGCACTGAGCCTCTAAACCATGAGGTACAGTACCTGTAAAACAAGCAAGAAGTCTACTCACTGGCTAACGCCTGTACTGAGCCTCTAAACCATGAGGTACAGTACCTGTAAAACAAGCAAGAAGTCTACTCACTGGCTAACGCCTGTACTGAGCCTCTAAACCATGAGATACAGTACCTGTAAAACAAGCAAGAAGTCTACTCACTGGCTAACGCCTGCACAGAGCCTCTAAACCATGAGGTATAGTACCTGTAAAACAAGCAAGAACTCTACTCACTGGCTACACTGAGCCTCTAAACCATGAGGTATAGTACCTGTAAAACAAGCAAGAACTCTACTCACTGGCTAACCCCTGCACTGAGCCTCTAAACCATGAGATACAGTACCTGTAAAACAAGCAAGAAGTCTACTTACTGGCTGCACCGACCCTCTAAACCATGAGGTACAGTACCTGTAAAACAAGCAAGAAGTCTACTTACTGGCTAACGCCTGCACAGAGCCTCTAAACCATGAAGTACAGTACCTGTAAAACAAGCAAGAAGTCTACTTACTGGCTAACCCCTGCACTGAGCCTCTAAACCATGAGGTATAGTACCTGTAAAACAAGCAAGAACTCTACTCATTGGCTGCACTGAGCCTCTAAACCATGAGGTATAGTACCTGTAAAACAAGCAAGAACTCTACTCACTGGCTACACTGAGCCTCTAAACCATGAGGTACAGTACCTGTAAAACAAGCAAGAAGTCTACTCACTGGTTGCACAGAGCCTCTAAACCATGAGGTATAGTACCTGTTAAACAAGCAAGAATTCTACTCACTGGCTAACCCCTGCACTGAGCCTCTAAACCATGAGGTACAGTACCTGCAAAACAAGCAAGAAGTCTACTTTCTGGCTAGTCCTTGCACTGAGCCTCTAAACCATGAGGTACAGTACCTGTAAAACAAGCAAGAAGTCTACTTACTGGCTAACGCCTGCACTGAGCCTCTTAACCATGAGGTACAGTACCTGCAAAACAAGGAAGAAGTCTACTTACTGGCTAACGCCTGCACTGAGCCTCTAAACCATGAGGTACAGTACCTGTAAAACAAGCAAGAAGTCTACTTACTGGCTAACGCCTGCACTGAGCCTCTAAACCGTTTCAGACCCTCAGAGACTTGGTGGGCGTGATGGTGGTGTGAGCGTGTGGCATGGTGATGACAGCAAGGGGAGTAACTCGTGTGGTCATGCGAGTGTCTCCTCTGACGATCGTGAGATACGTGGCCCAGGTGGTGGTGGCTGTTGTCAGCTTTCTTTTTGTGGCTGTGGCTGTGTGTGTGGCTGTTGGTGTGGCTGTGGTCCAAGCCGTGTCTGTGATTGTCGTGCCGTGGTCTCCTTGTGTCTGCCGAGTGACATCTTTCATTGTCCAGTAAATTCCCCATAGGCAGCTTAAGTCTATCCCCGCGGTTGATGTTACAATGTGTCACGTGGCAATCAATCTGGGGTAATTTATGAGGAACACTTGTCCGCTCCACATACTCTGAATCAACTGCGCGATTGCCCGAATGTTGACAGCGACATTTGTCTTTGTGGCAGTTGATTCTTCCTCCAACATGCTGAGTATTTCCTGCATGACTATCATGCCTTTTCCCGTGACCATGGTAAGATTCAGCATGATGATCATGCTTCCTCCCATGACCATGGTCAGATTCAACAAGATGGTCATGCTTCTTCCAGTGACCATGGTGAGATTCAGCGTGATGGGCATGCTTCTTCCCGTGACCATTGTGATGTTCCGCGTGATGATCATGCTTCTTCCCGTGACCATGGTTAGATTCGGCGTGATGATCATGCTTCCTCCCATGACCATGGTCAGATTCAACAAGATGGTCATGCTTCTTCCCGTGACCATGGTTAGATTCGGCGTGATGATCATTCTTCTTCCGATGTCCTTGGTGAGATTCAGCATGATGATCATGCTTCTTTTCGTGACCATGGTGAGATTCAACGTGACTGTCATGCTTCTTCCCGTGACCATGGTTAGATTCGGCGTGATGATCATTCTTCTTCCGATGTCCATGGTGAGATTCAGCGTGATGGGCATGCTTCTTTTCGTGACCATGGTGAGATTCAACGTGACTGTCATGCTTCTTCCCGTGACCATGGTAAGATTCGATGTTTTGATCATGCTTCCTCCCATGACCATGGTCAGATTCAACAAGATGGTCATGCTTCTTCCCGTGACCATGGTGAAATTCGGCGAGATGGTCATGCTTTTTCCTGTGACCATGGTGAAATTCGGCGAGATGGTCATGCTTTTTCCTGTGACCATGGTGAGATTCAGCTTTATGGTCATGCTTCTTCCTGTGACTATGATGATATTCCTCATGATCATCTATCCCGTTATAATGGTGAGATTCCATGTGATATGCATGCTGTTTATAGTGACCATGGTGAGTTTTCACATGATGTTTATGTTTATGTTTTGTTGTCTGATCATTTTGAGTTTCAGCTTGATCATCATGCCCTATGACGTGATCGTGGTGAGATTCGGGTTGGTGGTCTACAGTTTCCCCGTGACTGTGTCGGGCTTCAGCGTGATGGATAAGTTTCCTGTCGAGAGAATGAGATTTGTCATGCCTAGTTTCAGCGTGTCGCTCGTTCCCATAGTCAGTATCAGCTTGATGGTCCTGCTTCTTGCGGTGACCATAGGAAGATTTCGCTACATGATCTTGTTTTCCACTTTGTCCGCACGAACTTTCACCAAAAGGATGATTTTGTTTACCTCTGTCCTGTGAGTGTTGTGTAACAGAAAAATTTGATCTGGATTGATCGATAAAATTATGTGCTGTATATGTATTCTCGCCAGGTGAAAGGCTGCCTTGAAATATCTTTTCGTTCACACCATTTTTGTTTTGAACTTGCTCGTTTTCTTCATCACATTCTAAAGCTTTGTTACCGCCGACGGAACCAATCTCAGCTGCAGCTACATCGTCACTTTGGTTGTCAACAACAGCCTCTGACCCATCGCAGTTTCCTCTCAATTCATCCTCAAACGGATTCATGGTTTTATCGCCGCCAGTTCTTGTGGTGCAGTAGCTTCGCGACTGCAGTGAAACTTGAGGTGTAAAGATTTGAACCCTACTCAGAGAGATTTTTTTTTATCCTGTCGAAGTTTTTTTTCCTTTTTGATACCTGGAGACTATTATGTTATCCGTGTACGGTTCGAAACAATGACTCATAGTCAATGCTACGATAAACTTTGGATCAAGATCTACTTCTTGGTGATTTCTACGATCTTCGTAAGATTCCCTAGCTACATCGGGAAGGTTCTCCAAGAAACAGAGGAAACCACGCACACCGGAAAGAAATCTATACCACAGTGATGCTGATCCCACTTTCTGGTTACTGCCAGTAACTGATACTAGCAGTTTACTGTCTTTTCCTTTTAAAGATGTATTTGAGACTTCATCTTGGGTTTATAACGGCTTTATAAGGCAATAAAAAGATCTACGAGCCAGCATACAACTTCAGAGACAATTGGTACAATGGCTGCCTCATAATATCTGGCTCTATAGCGGATTTGGTCTTACTGGCATCAAACCATTCGCACAGAGCGTTGGAAGGGCATAAAGGCATAAAACATGCTCCTCCATGGAGTCCAGAGCGGCGTAGCACAAAAGCTTTCAACAGGTGGTGATGGCCATACACGTATTACTTTATGAGGCGCATGTTTCTTTGATCGGTTTTACGTAATGATTCAGAAAATGAGAATTGTCTACAGAAAACAACACGCGTTGAGCCCCTGTACGACCTTGTCCTTGAAGTAAATAACAGCTATATATGTAATAAGTCAATATGAATATCTAGATCCATGTTAACGCTGTAGATTTTTCAACAGAGGGAGATCACGGGGATGGTAAAATCGCTTATATCTTATTGTTGACCTACACCCCCCCCCCAAAAAAAAAAAAGAAAAAAAAGCTAAAGAGGTCCTGACTTCTGTTTTACTTAAAGTTCCTACGTTTTCCCTTATTAATCGCATCCATTATAAGGCATGCTTCAGGCCGACATGAAACTTGCCATGAATAAAAGGAAAATATCACTAGACAATAATAATCTCCAACCCAATTTGGTGTCGATCCTCGTTCTAAACCGGAAACTTAGGGAACAAGCATTAATCTCCAGCAGCTACCCAGTCTATAGGGGCAGGCTCGTGCGCTATCGACTGGGCCACACGGAGCTCTGATCAACGACGACAATGAAAAGCCCATTCAGCAGCAACGATTGTAGAGTTGGAGCAAGGTAGGAAAAGCAGCTGGTAGATGGGAAGGGCTGTAGCTGATGTGATCAGTTATAACACAGAGGACAAAATGAGAAGCATTCGCAAACATCCGATATAAAAAAAAATTCGAATGGCTGGCAATAGTTTCTCTACTTTGTTTCGTGTCGTCTAATTTTCTTAAACAACCCGAGAAGACCTAACTCTTTTTCCCTGGAGGAAAATGGCTAACTGATGTGAATCGAATTCGTTTGGATTCTATTCAGCTAAACCGGTATACATTATAGGTATGCTGTTGTTGTTTTGGAATTTTTATATTGATGTTGAAGTTAGCGCAGGGTTAAGGGCAGTCACAAAGGAGAAAGAGGAATCTATGGTCATGGTTATGAGGACCGAAGGGTTATAATGAAGAGGTTATGAGTTCGAATCAGATTCGATCTTGGTCATTGCTACTCCGAAAGGGATAAATTTCGAATCTCGGCTGTGACTGAATGGTGCAGATCATAAGCGACTAGACTTAACATAAAGCCAGCTGAGGTAAAAAAAAAAAAAGTTAATGTACTGGCATCATTGGCAAAAAATTTTACTTATTTTTTTAAAATTCCACCGGCGCTTACGATTTTTAACGGCTTCTATTAAAACATCAGTAATATCATATTAAAATAACAAAGTGAATCAGATCTATGAAAGACAATTTTCCTGCATGTCTAGAATGTCTAGAGGATTCGATTCAAGCTAGAAATGTTTCCTGTCAGAGCTTTAGCGTTAGAGCGTTATCTTTGCTTAAGCTCTGATTTATAGTAGACATGATAGAGGACAGAAAAAGAGAGGGTGAGATAAAAAAAAAGAAGAGATGGCGAGGGTAGAGAGAGAGAATGAGATAGGTGAAGAAGGGTGGCGGATAGTATCAGAGAGAATAAATATATATCTATCCTATCTGATCCTATAATGAGAGGCGAGGGGAGAGGGAGAGGGAGAAAGAGAGAGAGAGAGAGAGAGAGAGAGAGAGAGAGAGAGAGAGAGAGAGAGAGAGAGAGAGAGAGAGAGAGAGGAGAGTGAGAGAGAGAGAGAGAGAGAAAGAGAGAGGAGGAGAGAGAGAGTAATAGAGAGAGAAAGAAAAAAAGAGAGGCAAGAAGTATTCTACCTATTCCTGTAAGTTATTCAGCTGACTGCCACTATTCACTTAGAATGACGTCACTATTCGGATGCATTCACCAACAGTCAACCTAAAAATACATTCATCAAAAAGGGAGGAAACTTCTTCCATTATTTACCGTTACTAACTGGGGTGAAAGTAATGCTTTATGAATGCCTCTAGCGACCAAGCAGTATAGTGGTGGAGGACGAGGAGGTGTCGGTGGAGCCCAAGCCAAGATCTGTGAACAGCGAGACCGTTCTCAAGCGGTTTGCTCTTACTCTTCATACACAAATCATGATACTTATCTCTCTCTCTCTCTCTCTCTCTCTCTCTCTCTCTTCTCTCTCCCCTCCCACTCTCTCTCTCTCTCTCTCTCTCTCTCTCTCTCTCTCTCTCCCACTCTCACTCTCTCTCTCTCTCTTTCTCTCTCCCCCTCTTCCCTGGCCTCTCCTTATACGATCAGATAAGATAGATATATATTTTTTTCTGTCTGATACTATCCACCACCCCTCTTCACCTCTCTCATTCTCTCTCTTTACCCTCCCCATCTCTTCCCAATACAACCCACTATCCCTCTTCACCCTTACCCGCCCACCCACCGCCTCTAGCTGTCACACAAACACTCTCTCTCTCCAAGAACCCTGAAAATCTTACAATAACCTTTACATCCACCTTTTTACATTTTTTTTATATACCCCCCCCCACACACACACAAATTTATGTAACACTCGCGCTTTAAGTCGACTCTACTAATTCCCTCTCTTTCACCCCCCCCCCCCCCCCCCCACACACACACCTCTCTGTCTGTATGCCGAGCTGTTTCTCTATCTTCTCTGTATATTTATCTCTTTCTTTCTCTCTACAACAGAACATACAGTGTACTTTAGTCCTTCTTCAAACCTCGACTGCCTCTCGGCTCCCCCTATTCCTGTCTTTGTCTGATGTCTCTCTTAATCTCATCCCCCCCCCTCCCCATACCAAAATAAAAAAAAAGAAATTCACACTCATTCCCTCCCTCCCTTTTATTTTGCTTGATTCTTCAGTTGTCCGCCTCTCCCTCTCTTCTGTTCACAATTTCCTCCAATTTCCCCCTTTTCTAAGTAACTCTACCAAGTACCACCCCACTCCCCCCCCCCCCCCCCTTTCCGTACTGTTACCTGCCATTAGTAGCAGTGCCAAATTCTACCATCTGTTTAGTGTACTGGTAAGATTATAGACTATTAATTATGATTTTCACTACTACTGGATTGTAGCACGTCACAGTCTCTATGTTGACTTCACAACCCATGCATTCATTGGGTTCGAGGGGATTGTACGCGCTATCCTTCTCCCCCCCTCCCCAACCACTAGCACATGCACACACCTCCCAACTTCTCCTCTTGCCCCTCTTCCTCCCCTCCTCGAAATCTCCAAACCCCTTGTCATTCCCAAACTTCCCCCCTCTAAGAGTGTAAAGAATAAAATTGATGCTGATAGACTGCCTCCTTTCGCACAGCCCCTATTGAACAATAGGCCTAACCTGATGGATCTTAAAATAAGTATTGCAGAACCTGTATTTAAATAAAAAAAATAAAGTTGCTGTATGAACAGCTTAGACTTAAAGAACGGATCATCTACACGCTTCAAATAAAAAACAAACAAAAAACAAAACAAAAAAAAAAAAAAAACAACAAAAAAAACAAAAACATGCAACAAACCTCCCCCGCCCCCCCCCCCACACACACACACACAAACAAACGAACAAAAAATATTAAAAACAAACTGAACATAAACATGGAAAGGTAGACTGCAAAATAATTATATCGACATTAAAAAGGAAATTGTGAAAGAAACGAAATAAAACACAAAAAAATCGGTATTGTTACAACTAGAGACTAATAACACTTAGCTCCTGGTTAAATAGTGACAAACAAACAAAACAAAACGAAACCTCCATCCTCACAAATTAACTAAACACAACAGCAACAACAAACGTGATGACAATTTTAATATAAAATGATTACATGTATGCAGATAAATAGTTAGATATAAGATAGATAGAAGCAAAGATATCTAGATCTAGATAAAAAAGTTAGATCTTCAGAGAAAAACAGATTTATGGACAGTTAAAACAGACACATAAGTAAGAAGCCATATAAACTTATTGATAGATAAGAAGAGAAAAATACATTGTAGATAGATTTTTAGAATAAAAGAAAATGAGGAACATGGAGGAAAAGGTGGAAGAGGAAGCAAGAGAGAGAGAGAGAGAGAGAGAGAGAGAGAGAGAGAGAGAGAGAGAGAGAGAGAGAGAGAGAGAGAGAGAGAGAGAGAGAGAGAGAGAGAGAGAGAGAGAGAGAGAGAGAGAGAGAGAGAGAGAGAGAGAGAGAGAGAGAGAGAGAGCAGCATTAAAAAGAAAAAGGGGCCTTCCATTCATACTTTATCAACTTAATCTAAAATATCTCAATATAGATTTTTAGCATGCTTGATTTGTACCAATATTTTCTGTAGAGGTTATTTGATTGTTTATGCAGGTATTAAGTCCAGTGCTTAGGAAAATAAAATAAACAGAGCTGGATTAGTCTTTAGATCTAGAATTTGGTCTACGTCAAACAGGACTCATGATGCACTTATTTACTAAAATATCTAAGGACAGATCTAACTTTATTTGAAACAAACTGTATCTTGTGAATTTAAGAATAAAATCCAAACAAAAAGAATGCCATTACAACAGGCCTCATTTTGACCTGCCCCACCCGACAGGATTAAGTTCTTAGATCTGATGTTTTTGCAGATCAGATAATTAGATACCAGGAAAATTTGAAAAATTCAATTTAGGGAAGAGTAGATAAAAATGATAATCCAGATTGATTTGTTCTTTTCATATCTTTTGGCAAAGTAGGACAACTGATTTCTAGATCTAGATCTAGATCCAGCTCTGCTTTTGTTGGTTAGAATGTGAGAAGTTAGCACACACCAGATGATCTAGGTCGACTTTCCTTGCCTTTGGCTTTCACGTTTAGTTTGCTGCTCATTGTGATACAGTCTCGGTCGTTTTCTCAAAAGAGATCGTCTCAGCACTCGCTTTCTCCTCGGCTAACGGCTGTTCTAGATCTCAGTCACTTGGCTTCTCGACAAGTTTGCTCTTTACTCAGAGGTAAACAACGCCAGTCGCCATTTTCTTTCGCATAGCAACGGGACTCTCGCGATCACGAGACCGGCGTATAATTAAAGCGAGGTAATTCAATTAACTTATCGTCCTTTGACTTGTAAAAGTAGAAATGACATTAAGTCCCTTGGAAATAACGACCATTCGCACAGACCCAAACCTATCGTTTCTAGGTCTAGTTTTTTTTCAATTCTTTTTGAGAATGATTATACCAACTATTCCAGTCTATGCCCGACAGAGAATAATCTTAAAGAACTTCAAGTAGATATTGCTTCGTATAAAAAATAGCAAAACTTATTCTTTTTACAATCTAATGTGAACGCAGATTAAAGTAAATAAGAAAGAACTGTCAAGAAAATACAAAGTGCCAAAATAATGATGCACTCGAGGCCATTATATTATGCTTCACTGATCAGCTACTGACAAGGTTAAGAGTGTTGTTGTAGGTCACATAGATCATACTCCTGGTGACCATGTCAGGGCTGTTAAAGCTGCGGCTGATGATGCTACTACTCATAAGACTTGATGATGGTGATGGTGGTAGTTCAGAACTGATGGGACTTTGTGGTGATAGTGATGATACGGGTAGGAACTTTTCGTTCTACAACAGAGCTGAATGGTGATGATGATGCTGATGATAATGAGGATGAAGATGATGATGGTGATGATGATGATGATGATGATGATGATGATGATGATGATGATGATGATGATGATGATGATGATGATGATGATGATGATGATGATGATGATGATGATGATGATGATGATGATGATGATGATGATGCTGCTGCTGCTGCTGCTGCTGCTGATGATGATGATGATGATGATGATGATGAGGATGAAGATGATGATGATGATGATGATGATGATGATGATGATGATGATGATGATGATGATGATGATGATGATGGTAATTGTGATAATCATTATGTCGATGATGATAAGAAAGAGGAGGAGGAGAAGGAGGATATGATGATTATTATGCGGACCACTGTTAGTCTTTGGTTGGATAGAGTTGCCTTTACGAGAAAATACTTTTAGTTGATACCAAAAGCGAGATTTTTTGTATAAATTAGATTTATCGCTTGAATACTAGGGTTTTTTCAACTCTATATATTTCATCTTGATTAAATAAAATTTACAGGAATTTAATTTATGCAATGAGGGAAATCCTTGAAACAATGTTGCTGATGAAAACAACTATGTTAATATGTTTTTAGCAATGATGTCAATAACAACAACAACAACAACAACAACAACAACAACAACAACAACAACAACAACAATAATAATAATAATAATAATGATAAGCAACAACAGCAACAACAACAACAACAACAACAACAACAACAACAACAACAACAACAACAACAACAACAACAACAACAATAATAATAATAATAATAATAATAATAATAATAATAATAATAATATTAATATTTATAATAATAATAATAATAATAATAATAATAATAATAATAATAATAATAATAATAATAATAATAATAATAATAATTTATGTAGTAGTAGTAGTAGTAGTAGTAGTAGTAGTAGTAGTAGTAGTAGTAGTAGTAGTAGTAGTAGTAGTAGTAGTAGTAGTAGTAGTAGTAGTAGTAGTAGTAGTAGTAGCAGTAGTAGTAGTAGTAGTAGTAGTAGTAGTAGTAGTAGTAGTAGTAGTAGTAGTAGTAGTAGTAGTAGTAGTAGTAGTAGTGGAGCAGCAGCAGCAGCAGCAGCAGCAGCAGCAGTAGTAGTAGTAGTAGTAGTAGTAGTAGTAGTAGTAGTAGTAGTAGTAGTAGTAGTAGTAGTAGTAGTAGTAGTGGTAGCAGCAGCAGTAACGAAAACAACAACACCAACCACAGTAATTATTGTCGTTGTTTTTAACAATATTTGGTTTCAAAATAATTTGTCCCTACACTTAAATGACTTGGTGCGCTGTGATGTGTTAACTTGTGTGTACCATCAGTAACGTAAATACGGTAGCTTGTATTTTGGCCATGTAGCCAAAATAACCCTGCAAGACAAACTTACAAAGGAAAAGAGAGAGTCAGAACACTACTTTATTCTGGCTACGTGGCCATTTTACACACTCTGTGCAAAAAAAAAACCAATGATGGCATGAAGGAAGTGTCCAGATTTAGCTGCTGAGTAAAGACTGTGTTAAGACAAGATCTACTTACTGAGTTCTAGCCTGGCGCGCCCAGCACTTCTGAATTTTCCTGACATTGTCGATTTTCAACTGATTCTGTGGTAATCCTCAATGAAGAAATCATCAAGAATTAAACCGCTTTACAGATAGTGAAATCATCGAGAATTACACCGCTTTACAGATAGTTAAGTCATCAAGAATTACACCGCTTTACAGATTGTTAAGTCATCAAGAATTACACCGCTTTACAGATTGTTAAGTCATCAAGAATTACATCACTTTACAGACAGTGAAATCATCAAGAATTACACCGCTTTACAGATAGTGAACTCATCAAGAATTACACTGCTTCACAGATAGTGAAATCATCAAGAATTACACCGCTTCACAGATAGTGAAATCATCAAGACTTACGCTCTTTACAGATAGTGAAACCATCAACAATTACACTGCTTTACAAATGGTGAAATCTTTAAGAATTACACTACTTTCCCGATGGTGAAATAATCAAGAATTGCATTGCTTTACAGGATTTGTAAAAACTACCTTATTATTTATTCTAATTTTTGAGACACAAGTCTCTTACGTATAAAGCTTTTTTTTTTTGGTATTCTATGGCTATTGGTGGAATTTTTTCTTTTTTAGGATCTAGGACTAGGCTTTAGAATTTGAAAATAAAATATATTTGTATTTTTATTTTAGAAATTTTATTGAAGTTGAAAAGACAGAAAACTTAAAATTCTTCTCAATTTTGAGGGAAGGTTGAGGAAAAGTTATACATCTTGATGCTTTTTGAACTTAACCATCATTTATTGTTAAGGGTAAACATTTATCATTTGTTTTCCTACTCTATTAAACTTCTAAGATTTTGCCTAAAAATAGTTCACTCTGACTTCCTGACACATTAAATAAAACTGACAATTTTCTGAATTTGATGTTACGATCACACTTGTTCTTGACTGGATAAAATTTCTAGTATTGACATCTCAGTTAGAGCAGAAAGTTGACTGGCATCAATCAGTTATTGCACGTTAGGAAAGAATTATACACAGGGGAAAAACACTCGCGTGATGTAACAGCTCAAGTGAATAACTGAACTTAGTGAACTAGATAAGGGAAAAAAACAGACAAACCAAGTCAGTTGTAACATGTTTAAGACTAGCACTTGTGCAAAATACTTAAAAGTTATTTAGCGAACCTGAAGGAGAAAAAAAAAAGATAACCCAATCCGTGAAAACAATATCCGGGTAAAAACTGTTGTTATTTACGCTACAAATTATCAAACTTTATCCTCGAAAAATATGGCGTAATTTGCCAAACTCTGTCAGAAAATATAGAAAAACTAGAACAACAACAACAACAAACAAACAAGCATATAAAAAAAAACCAAATTAAAATCCCTTTTCTACATAGTAAGTTATCTTCCAACATTTGAATCCTTCTCGAGAGATTTTCTCCAGCATCAAAATATTGCATTAGCACTGAAATTATTGTTTTTTTCACATCCTTTGAAAGCAGGTCTAAATCACTTGTAAAAAAGAGAAGTAAAATATTGTCACAACTATAAAAAATGTAAAATCATCTCAGAGTTTCTTCAGGCACAGCCCACTGCGTTAAGAGCAAGAGTTCAGATTTTCTTCTCTGAGCCTCCAAATTTTCCAGATGATTGTACAGAACCAGAGCCTCGCCACTTTGTCCCCTCTCCCCTCTCTCCTCCCCCCCCACACACACACGCATTCACGTCCACATTTCCCTCCTCCACCCCCGGCCAGTTTCGAAGCATGGTAAGTATAATTTTTGTGTGCAGGTGTGTGTATGTGGGCTTGTCTGTGAAGGTACATGGTACTTGGTCAGTTGCAACAGGTACCATTGATTACTGAGTTGACCACTAATGAGGGTCCCAGGGTGAGGGGAACACAGGAGGGGATTAAGTCTCTTTTTGAAGGTGGCCGTTTAGGGCCCACGAGGGAAGACAGGAGAGAAGAGGAGCATTGCACAAATTTTTCTTGGTTTTGTGGGTTAGGGTATTGAGTAATTGATATAGGCTGAGAGGGCGAGCGAAAGTCGAGGAGGAGAGGAGGAAGTGAGATGTGAGGAAGAATCTGTGAGAAGAAGGTAAAGTTGAAGAGAGACGGATAGATATTTAATCTGACGGATAGATGGATAGATTGATAGACTGATGGATGAAAAAGAGGATGAGGCAGTGAAGTAATAAAGATAAGGAGGAAGATGGATAAAAATATGAAGAGATACAAAGATCTATGCATAGATGTAGACAAAGAGACAAGAAGATGAATCAAGATATAGAAATAGATATGAAGAGAGCGATGGAGAGAAAAAAAGAATAGAGAAGCAAAAGAAAGGCAAAGGAAGAGAGAAACAAAGAGACAGAAAGATAGATAGATAGATAGAGAGAGAGAGATAGAGAGAGAGAAAGAGAGAAAACGAGAGAGAGATAGATAGATAGATAAATAGAGAGATAGAGATAGAGAGAGGGGGGGGGGGGGGTAAAATTAAAAAAAGGTTTGGGTTGGGGGGATAAACTGTGAAAGGTCGAAGAGATAAAGGAAATGACGTTGAAAAGACAAAGAAAAGAAAAATAATGTGATGAAAGTGAAGAAAGTCAGAATATCAAAGACGGTGAAATACTGGACACTATTCGGAAGAGAAAGACGATTGCAGCAGTGCCACATAAATACTCGAAAAGGTTAAAAAGGATCCAATGATGAGAAAGAAGAGTAGAAAAGAAATATAGGTGTGAAGGCGCATATTAAGTCAGTTGGTTTACAATAGTCGCATTCATTACTGTTCTTCATTTCCAATTACTTTTATTGAACGTAAAAAATATTAGTGTATTTCTTAGGTTGAGATTGTAAAAACTCGAAATGAAGATAAAAATGAATTCTTTAAGGGCTTTTTATGAGATCAGTGTATATAATGGAAGGCTAGCTTGTTCAGCCTAAAGGCGGATAGACAGAAAGAATGAATAAAGAAACCTAAAAATGCAGATAAATAAACGGGATGAACTGGTATTTCTCTTCACCCCCCCAAAAAAAAAAAAAAAAAAAAAAAATCCCCACAAAACACTTACACAGACAAAGAATTTCACAAAGAGTGATCAGTAATGCATAGATCACCCGAAATAAATACAATTTCTTCTCTGAGACCCCAAAGCTAGTGAGAGAGATAGCGAGAGAGAGAGAGAGAGAGAGAGAGAGAGAGAGAGAGAGAGAGAGAGAGAGAGAGAGAGAGAGAGAGAGAGAGAGAGAGGAGGAACAGAGACAGAGAATGAGATAAGTAGAAAGATAAAGAGAGAGAGTGAGGGAGAGGATGAGAGTTGGTTAGAAAGTGAGAAAGAGTGAGGGGAAAGTGAAGGAATGTGAGGAAGGGAGAGAGAGAAAGAAAGAGAGATAAAAACAGAAAGAGAAAGAGAGAGAGAAAGAGAGAGATGGAGAAAGAGATAGAAATAGAAAGAGAGAGAGAGATAGAGAAAAAGAGGGATAAAGAGATAGATGGAAAGAAATAGATAGAGAGAAAAAGAGATAAAGGGAGAGATGGAGAAAGATATATATAGATGGAGAGAGACAGATAGAGAGATAGAGAAAAAGAGAGAGAAAGAGAGAACCTGTAATATCTAGTTATTTCGCCGCCCTCTGCCAGCGACAAAAGCCACCTTAATCCGGTAATAAATGGACTCAGAGCGGCCGCCAAGACCTCACACCCGACCTGGTTGCCTAGATCTCAATAAATGTGAGAGATTTCTGAGATTAGCATTTGTTGGTTGGGTGGTTTGGTTACACAACCACGAATAATTGCTGCGAGAACTCGCGGATAAAGTGCACTGCATGGAGAAATCGGCAAAAAAAAAAAAAAAAAAAATAATATTCTCGCAATGTTGTAATATTATCGGAAACTATGACGTCTCCAACACGTGTTGTAAAGACCTTACAGTTTTGATAGATACAATGTCAGTATAATTATTTTTTCATATAATATTATATTTCTTTGTGTGTGACATTTTGTTTCCCCTTCAGACTTTTCGTAATTTAATTAAAGCTGAGCGCTATTAAATTCAGTATTTACTAAACAAGATTTCTGTATATCTATACATATCTAGAAAATATCGTTTTAAAGAATTAAAGAAATATATTGTAACGGGGGAAGGGAATTGGGTGGGATAGAGTGGAACAAGGCAAGGGAGAGGGAGGGGAAGGGGAGGGGGAGGAGGTGGGTAAACTGTAGATTAGAACCAGTGGCTGGTTATTGAGGTCACAGCTTAGTGTTGCTTGTGATATCTAAATCTCCAGTAAAGACCAGTGGAGGTAGGTTTGTAGGTTGACACAAATATCCAACCATATTGGCTCTGTTTTCTCTTCTTGTTACTGATCTTTCTCGCCTTTCTTTCATACAGTATGCATGTCTGTCTGTCTGTCTGTCTCTGACTCTCTTTGTGACGGTCTGTCTGTCTGTCTCTCTGCAACCTTGTCTGCCTGTCTTTGTGTCTGTTTGAATTCTTAGTGGCTTATGGGTGATATCTGAATCCCCAGTAAAGACCAGTGAAAATATTATTGCCTCTGTTTTATTTTATATAGTGTGTATGTCTATTTCTCTCTCTCTCTCTCTCTGTCTCTCTCTCTTTCTCTCTCTCTGTCTCTCTCTTCCTCTCTCTAACGATCTTTGCCTGTCTATCTGTCTTTCTGTCAGTCAGTCTGTCTGTCTGTCTGTTTGTCACGCCCCACCCCTTTCTCTCCCTACCTCCCTCTCCTCTCTCAATCCCAAACTAAACACTTCCGAAACAGCAGCGATTAATTTAAATTAAAAAAAAGGAAAACATTTGAGAGGTTTCAACCCTTGACTCGAATATCATAGATGGCGCATCATGTACGCAAACCAACTAAAGCATGGACACAACTGGTCTCACAGATACTGAGAAGAAATTCTCCTTGACGGGTCAACAGAA
>JAWDGP010008106.1:1335000-1373057 GCA_033675545.1 Elysia crispata | reverse complement strand
GACTGACTGACTGTGCGAGAGACGAAGAGAACATCTCAAGCTCAACCCAATTAAAATGGACGAAAAGGAGGATTTCAAGGGATAGAAAGAACATATTAAGTGTTGAGTAGCTGTGTTCTTCTACCATCTTTGTTTCTTTCTAACCCTTCTCCCTACACATCGAGTTGGAGAGAAAAAAAAACTGGTTTATATGTCGGAGATAAAAATTTGAAATAGATTGATGAAAGGATATAGTCTTGGTATTTTCATTTTATGCTTTTAATTTAAAACGATGGCGTTTGTGTTGTATACACAGTTTGTGGATTATTGGCGTATTTGCAATTTAATTTGAGATACATATTGGAATTGGTTATATTGATCTTTGTGAGAATTGGGAAGTGAAGCTGGCAAAAATTGAGTTATTTCATCAATGGCGTCAAATTAAGAAAGAGCCAAAACAAGAAAGGAAATAATATCCAACCAGTAAAACACTCATGAAGTTTTCAAAGCAACGAATCACACGGACGAAAAAGGAGCAAGTAATGAAAGTATAATCACAAATCCTCGAAGCTTTCAAACCTCCATTATGACATCGTGCGTCTAAGATTTTAATACGTCTTCATGTTTTGTTGTCTCTGTACCAGCAGCTGCTGATACTTAAAGAACTGTTTATGACGGGTTAGTCCAAGTTTTTAGTTTAATCGATAGAGTTGTCGTTCTTTGATCTTCGATCGCCGAGTGTTTAGAAGTTTTGCATTCCTCAACCATCCCAATAATCTCCGCTTAAGAGGCTTGAAGCCTTGTTTATGAGTTCTTCCCGAAATGAGCAGACAGTTCACCCTCAACTACTTGGCTGTGACTTGATTAAAACGATCGCTTCTAAAACCAAAAAAAAGCTTGAGAATTTCTAAAAAAAAAATCTAATTGAAAGACTCAGTTCATTCGAGTCTCAGATAAAATGTTTAGTTCAGTGATAGGATACACAACTTTTTATAAAAAAAAAAAAAAACAGCTTTAAAAACATAACCAAAGACTTTGGGAAAGTTGGAGAGACGCTCTGTTTTCTTTCTGGTCCATCAAGATGGTAATGGCTGGTGATGGGAGGTATTGTGGGAGAGGCACCGTTTAAAACTCTGGTCAGTTGTTTACCTTCTTCTCTTTACTTCGATTTTCTTTCAGTGCAAACCATATTGATTTCAAGCCAAAATGCTTATTTTAAAGTCTTGAGTAAGGAGAAAATAATGAAAGGTTACAGTGACTCAATATTGATTCAGTAGCTTTGTCGGAGAAAATTTCTTTTCGGTTTTTTAAACTGCAGTTGATTTTTTTTTCGTTGTTTTTATCATTATTATTTTTGGACATAAGTTGCTGTATACTGTCTTCCACAACTTCTGCTGTTTATTCATCAATGCTTGGATTGGCAGAGTTAACCTCCAACCTACACCAGACCAATCACCAAGGGACTTGTCCTGTGGACTCTAAAAATTTCAGCTCATAATTTTTACTGTCTGCAGCCAGCACCAAATGCTTGCTTGAAAATTAATGACGTATCAGCATTTCGATGGTGCTTGCGTTGAATAAGTTATTTGAATATTTTTGTAAACAGGTATATTAGTATCATTCTAACCATCAAGATCTCTAGTGCTTTTTAGAAAAGGGAGAATTGAGCCTTTAACCAAACTTTTCTTATACTATTCAGCTGCCCCTATAGAACTGTTTTTGTTAGGGTGTTGTTGCTGTTGTTGTTGTTGTTGTTCCGGTTGATTCTATTATTGGAGTCGTATTTTTTTCAAGATAGATGAGAAAACGTATTATGCTCTGAAATATTGACATGTTTATATGAACCATTCTTTAACTTCATTGTAAAAGAATCCGAAACGGATGAAAACTGTATCATTTAACTTGGGGATCCGTTTTGTTTCTTACGGAAAACGAAAGTAGCTTTTAGCGGAAGACACTTTACATAACTGTATGTTGAGCCTGAATATCTCTCCTTGCTGGATCTCTTCAATCGAGTGTGCGGTCCACCCTTTTGCTACGATTTATAAAAATAAGGAAAAGCCTGTCGAATCTTAACAAACATTAGAACAGAAAAAAAAAAGCCGAGCTTACTCAAATGTCCAGAAATGACCGTAATTGTCAAGAAAAATAAATTTGAAAGTCTGGTCATTTAACGTCTGCGAAAACGATGAGAAAATATCTGAAGAGGAGTAGGCTACCGATTTTCCGTAAAAAACTGTCTAGGTACAACAATATAATTATCGTGAGTACTTTTTCTTCTCGCGCTCTACGAAAACGTTCGGCGCTCACTTAATTCTTCCATCTCTGTAGCGCCCTGAGTGGCTCCTGGTCGCTAGCAGGCAGCGTTAAAGATCGTCTGGCAATTCCTTACGTCTCGGACCCCCGTGTTTGCTCCTTTTGTGTCCAGTCTGGGAAATCTAAAGATTGACCTGTTTTCTCAGCATCCACGGGGTACACAATGTTTGTCTCCCAATCACTGAATACGATTTATCTGGGGTTTTTGGAAGGGATCGCCTTGGCAAAGTTCGATTCAGCTTTTTGAGTTTTTATTCTGGGGTGATCGTGGCTTTTGGCATTCAACCACTTTTGGCAGCTGTCTGTCCTGTCTCGATGGATATGTAAGTTTACACTGCTCACCAGTATCAGCCTTAGAAAATGGTTCAGTGCTCAGTGTAAAGAGAATTGAGATTTAGACGTGGTATCTGAAGAACTCAAAGATAGAGATATCGGTGTTACAACAACAGAACCCAACAGGTTATTAATAAAGGGTAATGCCGTTTTCATACTACTTTTAATATTGTTGTTTTAACAACAACAAAAACAACAACTACTACTACTACTACTACTACTACTACTACTACTACTACTACTACTACTACTACTACTACTACTACTACTACTACTACTACTACTACTGCTACTATTGCTACTACTACTACTACTACTACTACTACTACTACTACTACTACTACTACTACTACTACTACTACTACTACTACTACTACTGCTACTACTACAACTACGACAACAACTACTTTTATTACTACTACTTCTACTACTACTACTACTACTACTACTACTACTACTACTACTACTACTACTACTACTACTACTACTACTACTACTACTACTACTACTACTACTACTACTATTGTAGCTGATGCTGTTGATGCTGCTGCTGCTTCTACTATAATACTGCTGCTCTTAATGTTACAAATACTACGACCATCCTATTGTAATTACATGTATTATTATTATTTTTTTTTTTTTGGTGTTGTTGCCATTCCATCACCATCAGTACGAGAGATCATTCTGAACTACTCATTCCAACTGTCATGTCACTACAACCAGCTGCTCTACTTGAAAATTAGCAGGATTAATAACTTCATCTTTATCACTGCGATTTACAGGTATCGAAAATTGTATCCGCCGCTGCCAAAAAAGTGTTCCAGGGTTTGGGGAAGAGTAAAGGGGAATGTGAAATCGAATCCGAAGACAACCGTCATGAGGAAAAACAGACAGAACTCTGGAGGGAGGTAAAATCTAATACCAGCCAATGGGAGTAAAGTTTCGTCTATTGAAATGCAGCGAAGCTTTCCATGAAGATACAACAGCAGAAATTCATTACTTGTAGATTCTGTCTGTGAAAACATTCAATGGCGATGAAATAGAGAAGAGGATCTGTTGACTCTTTAAGGAAAAAAAAAACACGTCTGTACTAGAGATATTTACATCATTGAGCTTAGCCAGTATCAAGGTTGAAGAGACGAAATATAAATTTTAAAAGAACTTCAAGTGATTTTTTTTTCATGTGAATGAAAATATAACCATAATCTACAGCATAATGAAGTTAAAGGATTTCATCAACAAATGCTCAATTCTTTCCCAGTTGTCCATCCAGGTTAACGTGGGCTCACATCATTAAGATGTAGCGACAAAATGAAAGCCCTGATGTAGAAATTTATAGAAGACAAGGTACAACTCAACCAGCAAGAGCTGCCAAGCGATCTCATCATATGAAATCTTTTCGAGTTTGAAACTCCCAAAAGTTAGAAAATATAAACCGTTTCTCATTCATGTTAAAATTCATTCTTTGCGATGTATTAATTGAACGAATTCACTCACGATATATTATGAATTTAGAAAAAGATCTTCATATTTTCCTGGCTAATTTGACTGACAGTTTCACCAAGCTTTAAAGGTTGTGGTTGTTATTTCAGCTCGGAGTAGATAGAGAAAGACGCCTGGACCGAGACACAAGTCATCAGTTCTAAAATCGATGTGTTTTGAACACGCGAAGACCATAAGCTGGTAATGGGTTGATGTGGTTCTCAGACCGAGACCAGGCCCACCAGACACCGCAGCGTCGCGCCCTATCAGCGAGGGAAAGTTGAGGATTGTTTCATCACCAGACACCGCAGCGTCGCGCCCTATCAGCGAGGGAAAGTTGAGGATTGTTTCATCACCAGACACCGCAGCGTCGCGCCCTATCAGCGACGGAAAGTTGAGGATTGTTTCATCACCAGACACCGCAGCGTCGCGCCCTATCAGCGACGGAAAGTTGAGGATTGTTTCATCACCAGACACCGCAGCGTCGCACCCTATCAGCGACGGAAAGTTGAGGATTGTTTCATCACCAGACACCACAGCGTCGCGCCCTATCAGCGACGGAAAGTTGAGGATTGTTTCATCACCAGACACCGCAGCGTCGCGCCCTATCAGCGACGGAAAGTTGAGGATTGTTTCATCACCAGACACCGCAGCGTCGCGCCCTATCAGCGAGGGAAAGTTGAGGATTGTTTCATCACCAGACACCGCAGCGTCGCGCCCTATCAGCGACGGAAAGTTGAGGATTGTTTCATCACCAGACACCGCAGCGTCGCGCCCTATCAGCGACGGAAAGTTGAGGATTGTTTCATCACCAGACACCGCAGCGTCGCACCCTATCAGCGACGGAAAGTTGAGGATTGTTTCATCACCAGACACCACAGCGTCGCGCCCTATCAGCGACGGAAAGTTGAGGATTGTTTCATCACCAGACACCACAGCGTCGCGCCCTATCAGCGACGGAAAGTTGAGGATTGTTTCATCACCAGACACCGCAGCGTCGCGCCCTATCAGCGACGGAAAGTTGAGGATTGTTTCATCACCAGACACCGCAGCGTCGCGCCCTATCAGCGACGGAAAGTTGAGGATTGTTTCATCACCAGACACCGCAGCGTCGCGCCCTATCAGCGAGGGAAAGTTGAGGATTGTTTCATCACCAGACACCGCAGCGTCGCGCCCTATCAGCGACGGAAAGTTGAGGATTGTTTCATCACCAGACACCACAGCGTCGCGCCCTATCAGCGACGGAAAGTTGAGGATTGTTTCATCACCAGACACCACAGCGTCGCGCCCTATCAGCGACGGAAAGTTGAGGATTGTTTCATCACCAGACACCGCAGCGTCGCGCCCTATCAGCGACGGAAAGTTGAGGATTGTTTCATCACCAGACACCGCAGCGTCGCGCCCTATCAGCGACGGAAAGTTGAGGATTGTTTCATCACCAGACACCGCAGCGTCGCGCCCTATCAGCGAGGGAAAGTTGAGGATTGTTTCATCACCAGACACCGCAGCGTCGCACCCTATCAGCGACGGAAAGTTGAGGATTGTTTCATCACCAGACACCGCAGCGTCGCACCCTATCAGCGACGGAAAGTTGAGGATTGTTTCATCACCAGACACCGCAGCGTCGCGCCCTATCAGCGACGGAAAGTTGAGGATTGTTTCATCACCAGACGCCGCAGCGTCGAGCCCTATCAGCTAGGGAAAGTTGAGGATTGTTTCATCACCAGACACCGCAGCGTCGCGCCCTATCAGCGACGGAAAGTTGAGGATTGTTTCATCACTCATTGCTCTGTCTCAGGTTTTGCTCCAGCGCTCCTCATGTGATGCTAGAACTGCTCTAAACACCGTGGTCAGAAAATAGCGCTCGACGAGCTGATGATGGCGCTTTTTGCTTTCAGTTTGTTCCTTGGAAGGAGTTTGATTAGCTTGAAGTGACTTCCTACAGTCAGATGGGTTATCGGAAGAGATTCTCAGTGTTGTGCTTTTTAAATAAACCCAAACTGTTGTCCTGAAGATATTTTATTTCTGTCATGACCCTCAGCCTCCCCGGTTCATGCCAACTCAAGCGGTTGCTGTGTATTGTGACGTACTCGTGACACATATAGCCTAGATGTATCAGCCTTATTCTTTCATTATCTCCTGGCATCTGTGAGACACTTTCGAGGTTATATCGGATTTTTTACAGCCTAGACACCATTGTGCTTGTCCAGTTGGCTGGCGGAAGCTCAGGCAAAATCAATGTAGAACCTGATAACACGTGATGTGTTGAATCAAGTGTTTGGAGAGGTGAGATGCCTCTCATTGAAATATGATCTTTGGCTAAAACGTATTTTGTGTAGCCATCGACGGTCAGATCTGACATAAGATGCCATGAAAAGAAATGGGAAAGTGTCTCAACTTAAAAAATCATAATGAGAGTGTAATCAAAACTTGATGCTTTTCTTAATTCCTTTACAAAAAGAATTGTTCTAGTTTTTTGATCATGCTGTCATCAAACCTGAAGTGGCATGAGAAAAGATGTCAAAGTTGGTAGAGTTCTTTGACTTAATACTGAGATGTTCTGTTACCTTGTACTTCGTCTATCCTCGATCAATATTCGTTGAAAAATAGAGATTGATAATCAAGATTTATCTGGGTTTATTTTGTAACTGGCGCCTTATTTGGGTATACATCTGTGCATATATTTTGTTATGGCATACGCAGATCACGACATTTCTTTGTTTCCCTCTGCAAACCGGTAAAATTGTTGGTCGCCCATAACAAACATATACATGCACGCACAAACAGCTTCTGATTTTCAGCATGTTAATCACTTTATAATGGGTGGAACAAGAAGAAAATCTCAATCAGATTCACGGTCTTTACCAATCATAGCGGCGCCGTTTTTGGTTTCATAGTTAAGTTGTTTGGACTGGACAGACTCGTTCAGAGAAAGGTAGAATCTGGCGAGACAGTGATCTAATCTACTAAAAACGGTGGGTTGTGTCTACCCATAACGAGACTTAAATTACGGTTTGGGTCCAGGACTAAAACAGCTCTCTCTCTCTCTCTCTCTCTCTCTCTCTCTCTCTCTCTCTCTCTCTCTCTCTCTCTCTCTCTCTCTCTCTCTCTCTCTCTCTCTCTCTCTCTCTCTCTCCCGTGCCGTCGCGACAGGGCTCGCTAGTTAAGTCTGACAAAGACATAAAGCAGACAAAAGGTTAAGAATGCCCCCCGTGCTGGTCCCTACTCGTGCTGTTCCGTTCAAATACCCAGAGTCAGCATGGATTGGGGAGTTGGTTTGGACGGAGGTAGGAGGAGGGGGGGGGGGGAATACTATCAGCATAGTCTGATGGTTTTGAACATAAACATCAACAAGAAAAAAAATGTAAGTACCAAGAAGCACAACAGGTTAATTATGAATGCATGCAGTCGTGTATATCGTAGACTAGCTGAGTATACATCGAGTATACTGAGTATACCTAGAGTGTTATTCAAAGACCTGACATCATTGGAGGCGATGTCTGTTTGGGATTATGGAAATATCAACAGAGGAGGGTTGAGAACAGGGTTAGAAGGGGAGTGTGTGTGTGTTGAGGGGGGGGGGGTTAGAAATAGGATGAGAGTGGGACATGTTAAGATGGAAAGAAAGTCAGATAGAGAAAGAGTGACAGATAAAGAGGAGAGAGAGAGACTTTTAAAGAGAGAGAGGGAGAGAGGGAAAGAGACAGAGACAGCGAGAGAGAGAGAAAGAGAGAGAGAGAGAGAGAGAGAGAGAGAGAGAGAGAGAGAGAGAGAGAGAGATTCCTGATACTCCAACTTTACTTGAACACAGACATATAAATTTGTATATTTCCTCTCCTAGTCGATACTTCTTGTTTGATTGTGTTTGTCTCTGTTTGCATGCCTCAGTTGCCTTTTTGTTTCTTCTGTAAAACTCTTTCTTTTCTTCATGGTTTGTAAGTAGAAAAACGATTTATTTCTGCTAGCCTAACACGGCTGTAACTTATCAGGCTTGGGTAGAAGCTAGAACGTTTATAAGGCTGTGATTAGAGGCGGGGCACAATGTAGAGCTATGGCGTGCCTGGTCCAGGGGCCAGAAATAAAAATTGTTTGTTACTTTCTTCGGTTTACTTTCATTCTCAACTCTGTGAGAACTTCCAGTATTGTTGCGACATTTCCTTGTTCAACCTTTTGATATAAGGTGATTATAATGTATCGCAATTTACGCTTTACCCGATAGTAAAGGAAACTATACTCAAAGAGTATCTTGTTTTCTTGAGGCGAGGATGTAACATCGGAAACTTATTCAGTTAGAAACTCCTCTCCTTCACTGCTGGGGGGAAAAATCTTAGATCAGAATCAATGGGGAGTGAACTCTGCATTCAATATCACCAGAGATCGATGTTAATTAGCTTCACAGCGAACACCGCGGCGGAAAGTTACAGCTTTGGCAACACACAACGGGTTTTTTTTTTTTTTTTTTTCATATTTGTGGAGAGGAGGAGAAGCTGGAACAATTATTAAATTACAAGGGATCGTCCGCAACTCAAAAGTTATCTCCCGTCCCTCCCTGACTGCCCGAAGAGGGGGGTGGGGGGTGGGGGAGGGAGAAAGGAGGCTGTTGGTCTCTAAGGAGAGTCGTTGCTCTGTACAGCTTAAAGTCTGACAGTTTAAAAGAGAAAGGAAGAAACTATGGGTTTTTTTTTTTATTTCTTTTTTAACTAGTCATAAAATATCTTTTCTTCTCTATATCACTCTATATATCTACTCGCATCTTTTGTTTATCTTTTAATCGATCTATAAATTTATATCTCTATCTATCTTTCTATGTATCTATCTATCTATGTATCTATCTATCTATCTATCTATCTATCTATCTATCTATCTATCTATCTATCTATCTATCTGTCTGTCTGTCTATCTATCTATCTATCTATCTGTCTGTCTGTCTATCTATCTATCTCTATCTCTATTTATCTATCTATCTATCTAACTATCTATCTATCTATCTATCTATCTATCTATCTTTTTTGTGCTTATGCATCTATCTAGTTTTTTTCCTTTGTCTATCTCCGCACGTTTTCTTGCACGAGTTATCAATATTTTCGACAAAGATAATTATATGCTTGCTTAATCGCATTGTGCACCAACTTAAATCTTTGCAAATAATCATAGATAAAAGTCTAATGCATTCTGTCAATCTTTTGATTTCTCTCTTAAATTTTTAACGTTTCATATCTTTAACAATTCTGTTTTTATTCATAGATATGTCGGTCTCTTTAAATGCTGCCCTTTCGATCTATTTTTCCTCTCTCTTTCTCTCTCTCTCTCTCTCTCTCTCTCTCTCTCTCTCTCTCTCTCTCTCTCTCTCTCTCTCTCTCTCTCTCTCTCTCTCTCTCTCTCTCTCTCTATATCTATATATCTATCTATCTCTCTATCTGTCTCTCTCATTCTCTCACTCTTTCTCCCTCTTCTGTTAGTCAGAGAGATGAAGATTTTATTGTTGCATTAACCTCCCTCCCCTCTTTTTTTCCTCTCTCCCTCTTTTATTTTGTTTCTCGTTCTCATTGTCCCCCTCTCTCTCTCTCTCTCTCTCTCTCTCTCTCTCTCTCTCTCTCTCTCTCTCTCTCTCTCTCTCTCTCTCTCTTTCGCTCTCTTACACAATCTTTTCTGTATATTTTCTCTCAATGATCTCGGATTTATAGGTGATGAAATCTTCGGTTTTCAAGTCTAAGGAATTCCAGAAAACATTCGATCTTGCCCTAGCTCTAGCTGAGGAGATTTCTACAAAAGAAAAGCTCAAAGATTTGATTAAGTTCGCAAATCTTGATGTTCCATTTAATCTCTCTTCTTGTTTCCACCGGTAAAATGTTTTCCGACAATTTTTCTCCAACACAAACTGCAACGAGAAGATTTTAAACGGTATAAAAAAGCTTACAGATCATTTTTAATGAAACTTGAAAATTCTCTTGTGTTTTAAAAAAAAAAGAATATTAATATAGTTGTCCAATAATTGCTCTCACTAATACGAGTGGAAGAGTAAATTAATCGCTACTGAGTGCGTGAATACAGATTGCCTGTCACAGACTACATCAGACAATCGCATGGAATATCGGTAGAAGAAGTTTTGCAGAAAAACTTTTAGTTTTCAATTTTCGCCTTCTCGTCACAGTTTTCAGTTTTCTCAACTATGATAATTATGATCTAGGTAAACAAACCAATATTAGTGCTTGTTGTTAATTTCATCTTTCTGAATCATTACTTTAAGTTAGAAGATTAAACTCTCAAAACGTGCAACCAGTGGACTGAGTGCTGCTGTTTATGTTCTGTCTCAGGGACAATGATGAAATGAAACTTCATTGCCATCACTCCGCTCACACGAACTACAGACAGATAGGTTGAGGCCCCACCACTAGATAACTCAAGCAAGTATCCGAACCCCGTGCCTCCCCTCTACTAACTAAGCTATTTTACCTGGGTGTTATTTTTTCCAACATTTATTCTGTATACCGCCATGTCACACCTATCTTTCTCAAGGCCTATATTCAAATTGAATTAAAAAACAAATGAAGTAAAGAGGAGGAGAGACAAAAATCTCAAGATTAAAATGCGTCTGAAATATTTCTTGCAAAGCATAAATTATTTACCAGCTTGGCCCTGAGTTGTATTGGATCATCCGAATTATAATGTTTGATGTGTTTTGCGGGATTCAATTTTTTCGTTCAAATGGCAAATAAGAATCAGCCAAAGCAATAAATTAAAATTACCGGTGGTAAAGGCAAAACCAAGTGAAATAACCAAGCATGATTTACTTGGGTATTCATTGGTTTATTGAAAAGTTGATATATTTATTGAACTTTTTTTGGTAATTCAATTTATTTTTTAGTTGATAGTGAATACATTTGATCTACAAATTAAGCAAGTAGGAGAAGAGCATTAATAATTTATAAATCTTCGTCCATCTTTACGGAAAAAAAGATGATGCATACATTTCACCACGTAACAGTGTGACAGTGTTTAAACAGAGAAGAATGTTAAGAAATGCAAATAAAATTATGTGAATTAAGTAAGCTTCGTCTAGCAACCTTGATTTTTATGTCTCGAAATAGATTCACAGAATTTGAATTTTATCTCGACCAGCATAATTATAAGCTCCCTTTTCTCTGTCTGTCTGTCTGTCTGTCTGTTCTTCTGTCTGTCCTTCTCTCTCTCTCTCTTTCTTTCTCTTTCTCTCTCTCTATCTCTCTCTCTCTTTCTCTTTCTCTTTCCTCTTTCTCTCTTTATCTATCTATCTATCTATCTATCTGTCTCTGTCACTCTCTCTCTTTCTTCTCTCTCCTCTCTCTATGTCTCTCACCCTCTTTCTCTTTTTATCTATTTCAAGCTTTCTCTTCCCCTCGCTTACTCTCTCTGACTGTGCTTTTGTCTTTCCTCTTACCTCTCTCTTTATCTATCTATCTGTCTGTCTATATAATTATATTTTATACATTGATTTACCTAGATCAGTCTCCCTTTTTCTCTTCCTTTCTCTCAATCTTTATTTTTCTGTATTATTACTTCTATCTGCCTGTCTCTCTTTTATTTCGTTTCTCTTTTTCTCTCCATCTTTTTATACACTTTTCTCTCTCTTTATTATCTCTCTCCCTTTATCTTTTTTTTTCTCTTTATTATAAGTCTGTATGTCCGACACTCTCTTTCTCCTCTTTTCTTTTTCTCTCTCTGTCTCTCTATCTCTCTCTGTCTCTCTTTTCTCTCTCCCTCTGACTTTGTTTCCTTGCCAAGTTAATCAGATTCAGGGTTGTCTGTTTTGTCACTAATGTAGAACAATAGTAAGCCTGCATTCTTCCCTCGATTACCCCTTCCACCCCACCCCACCCTCGTCCACAGACACAAAAAAATCCCTTTACTACCCCATCTTTTTTTATATCATTCTTAAGAACCAAAATAATAATAATAAAAGTCGCCTGACACCAAAAAGATTTTGCAATTGCCTGAAGAGACAAATCTCTTACTAGTGCCAGGTTTGAATAAGTGGCTTACGATATAAAAACAAACATTCTGGTTTCTATAGAAAATGCTATAGACACATTGCATCGAAGAGAATTTAAAATGGAACAAGATTTGGTTTCTCACCATCAAAATGTCTGTTATCCTTGCGTTGATTGTTTATTTTTATTATCTTTATCAAATAACCTCAAGTATTGTAGAAGCTTGTTTTGACTGGTCCAGCCTGTTAACACTGACCTGTACAGGCCAAATATGTGTCGCCGGATATCGCAATTGGCCTGACATGGGGAAATAGGATTGGGACTTCTGGAATTCTACAGAGTTCGGGAGCTTTGGAGAAAGATGATTAAAATAATTTTTATCTCAATAATAAAACAATGCGATAAACAGATTAGATCAAGAAGAATAACTAGAGGAAGGAAAAGTAGAGTTTAGAAATGGAAAGGTGGAAAACGAGGAGGTAAAAGAAAAGTGTAGATGATGTTGAAACAACTTATTAGGAGGGAGAGATGATGATGATGAGGATGATGATGATGATGATGATGGCGACGATGGCCATGAATATGAGTTACTGTGTTCTTTACAATGAGAATGATAAAGAGAATGATGATGGTAATATTGATGTAGATGCATACAACGACACTTTCAATTACTTTGATTGTGATGATGATGATAGTGATGATGGCAGTGATGTGGTGGTGGTGGTAGTTGTGATGATGATGGTGGTAGTGGTGATAATATTGGTGGTAGTGGTGATGATGATGATGGTGGTAGTGCTGATGGTGGTGGTGAAGATAGTGATGATGGCAGTGATGGTGGTGGTGGTGATGGTGATGGTGGTGGTGGTGATGATGATGGTGATAGTGTAGGTGGTGATGATGATGGTGATGTGGTGGTTGTGGGCGTGGTGGTGGTGACGAAGGCAATGAATATGAGTTACTGTATTCTTAAGCTATCATTCACAATGATGAAGATAAAGATAGTGATGATGGTAATATTGATGTAGATGGATGCAACGACGCCGACGATTTCTTTGATTGTGATGAAGATGATGAGGATGATGTTGATGATAAATGAAACAATTATGATAATGATGGCGATAATTATAACAGCTATAATGATGCTGAAGTAAAAAAAAAATGTACACTTTTTAAATATCAGTAATCAGTTGAGAAACAAACTCAGAGCGCTTAGCTCTTTTTGTCCCTCTCTAATCTTAGAAAACGAAGTTTAATTTGCTCGCTGTAACTCTAAGCTCGTATCTTTGTGGCGAGTCCAATACTGCAGCCACTTTGATTCCTTCATCAGCCTGAGAAACTGATTCCCTAGAACAAACCTGAACCCTCTCGCTCTCACGCCATGACCCAATGCTGTGACCAGAATCACGGTTTTCGTAATGATGTCGAGATGAAAACGGATTAAGACAAGACTGGGGTGATTTAACGGTTTAAAAATCTTCAGAGACTTAGTGATTGATGAATAATTCAGAGATTCCAAGATTAAGTCTGATGCGGAAATCAGCTAAACCCTTGAGTGGAGAAAAAGCTGCTTGTTTACGACAGTTTTGATAGGCCTCACAACACAATGTTTGAGCGGAAAATGAAAACACTACAACTAATGGACAGAATTCCTTTCACGTGGCCGTGGAGAAATTAACAGGAAAAGTTGTAGATTCCTAATTTTTTTGGAGAAGATGCAGCCTTTGGTAAAGGTAAACACGTGCTGTGTTGTAAAAGGATTTAAATCAGCAAGGGCTTTCAAAGGATGATTCTGTCCTACGTGGAGTTGATGTGGGTTGTACAGTTTGTGGGCAGGCTATGGTTCTGTCCTGCGTGGGGTTGATGTGGTTTGTACAGTTTGTGGGCAGGCTATGGTTCTGTCCTGCGTGGGGTTGATGTGGGTTGTACAGTTTGTGGGCAGGCTATGGTTCTGTCCTGCGTGGGGTTGATGTGGGTTGTACAGTTTGTGGGCAGGCTATGATTCTGTCCTGCGTGGGGTTGATGTGGTTTGTACAGTTTGTGGGCAGGCTATGGTTCTGTCCTGCGTGGGGTTGATGTGGTTTGTACAGTTTGTGGGCAGGCTATGGTTCTGTCCTGCGTGGGGTTGATGTGGTTTGTACAGTTTGTGGGCAGGCTATGGTTCAGTACTGCGTGGATACAGTTTGTGGGCAGGCTATGGTTCTGTCCTGCGTGGGGTTCATGTGGGTTGTACAGTTTGTGGGCAGGCTATGATTCTGTCCTGCGTGGGGTTGATGTGGTTTGTACAGTTTGTGGGCAGGCTATGGTTCAGTACTGCGTGGGGTTGATGTGGTTTGTACAGTTTGTGGGCAGGCTATGGTTCAGTACTGCGTGGGGTTGATGTGGTTTGTACAGTTTGTGGGCAGGCTATGGTTCTGTCCTGCGTGGGGTTGATGTGGTTTGTACAGTTTAAGGGCAGGCTATGGTTCTGTCCTGCGTGGGGTTGATGTGGTTTGTACAGTTTAAGGGCAGGCTATGGTTCAGTACTGCGTGGGGTTGATGTGGTTTGTACAGTTTAAGGGCAGGCCAACGTTCTGTCCTGCGTGGGGTTGATGTGGTTTGTACAGTTTAAGGGCAGGCTATGGTTCTGTCCTGCGTGGGGTTGATGTGGTTTGTACAGTTTAAGGGCAGGCTATGGTTCAGTACTGCGTGGGGTTGATGTGGTTTGTACAGTTTAAGGGCAGGCTATGGTTCTGTCCTGCGTGGGGTTGATGTGGTTTGTACAGTTTAAGGGCAGGCTATGGTTCTGTCCTGCGTGGGGTTGATGTGGTTTGTACAGTTTAAGGGCAGGCTATGGTTCTGTCCTGCGTGGGGTTGATGTGGTTTGTACAGTTTAAGGGCAGGCTATGGTTCTGTCCTGCGTGGGGTTGATGTGGTTTGTACAGTTTAAGGGCAGGCTATGGTTCTGTCCTGCGTGGGGTTGATGTGGTTTGTACAGTTTAAGGGCAGGCTATGGTTCTGTCCTGCGTGGGGTTGATGTGGTTTGTACAGTTTAAGGGCAGGCTATGGTTCTGTCCTGCGTGGGGTTGATGTGGTTTGTACAGTTTAAGGGCAGGCTATGGTTCTGTCCTGCGTGGGGTTGATGTGGTTTGTACAGTTTAAGGGCAGGCTATGGTTCTGTCCTGCGTGGGGTTGATGTGGTTTGTACAGTTTAAGGGCAGGCTATGGTTCTGTCCTGCGTGGGGTTGATGTGGTTTGTACAGTTTAAGGGCAGGCTATGGTTCTGTCCTGCGTAGGGTTGATGTGGTTTGTACAGTTTAAGGGCAGGCTATGGTTCTGTCCTGCGTGGGGTTGATGTGGTTTGTACAGTTTAAGGGCAGGCTATGGTTCAGTACTGCGTGGGGTTGATGTGGTTTGTACAGTTTAAGGGCAGGCCAACGTTCTGTCCTGCGTGGGGTTGATGTGGTTTGTACAGTTTAAGGGCAGGCTATGGTTCAGTACTGCGTGGGGTTGATGTGGTTTGTACAGTTTAAGGGCAGGCTATGGTTCAGTACTGCGTGGGGTTGATGTGGTTTGTACAGTTTAAGGGCAGGCTATGGTTCTGTCCTGCGTGGGTTGATGTGGTTTGTACAGTTTAAGGGCAGGCTATGGTTCTGTCCTGCGTGGGGTTGATGTGGTTTGTACAGTTTAAGGGCAGGCCAACGTTCTGTCCTGCGTGGGGTTGATGTGGTTTGTACAGTTTAAGGGCAGGCTATGGTTCTGTCCTGCGTGGGGTTGATGTGGTTTGTACAGTTTAAGGGCAGGCCAACGTTCTGTCCTGCGTGGGGTTGATGTGGTTTGTACAGTTTAAGGGCAGGCTATGGTTCTGTCCTGCGTGGGGTTGATGTGGTTTGTACAGTTTAAGGGCAGGCCAACGTTCTGTCCTGCGTGGAGTTGATGTGGTTTGTACAGTTTAAGGGCAGGCCAACGTTCTGTCCTGCGTGGGGTTGATGTGGTTTGTACAGTTTGTGGGCAGGCCAACGTTCTGTCCTGCGTGGGGTAGATGTGGTTTGTACAGTTTAAGGGCAGGCCAACGTTCTGTCCTGCGTGGGATTGATGTGGTTTGTACAGTTTAAGGGCAGGCTATGGTTCTGTCCTGCGTGGGGTTGATGTGGTTTGTACAGTTTGTGGGCAGGCCAACGTTCTGTCCTGCGTGGGATTGATGTGGTTTGTACAGTTTGTGGGCAGGCTATGGTTCTGTCCTGCGTGGGGTTGATGTGGTTTGTACAGTTTAAGGGCAGGCTATGGTTCTGTCCTGCGTGGGATTGATGTGCTTTGTACAGTTTAAGGGCAGGCCAACGTTCTGTCCTGCGTGGGATTGATGGTTTGTACAGTTTAAGGGCAGGCTATGGTTCTGTCCTGCGTGGGATTGATGTGCTTTGTACAGTTTAAGGGCAGGCCAACGTTCTGTCCTGCGTGGGGTTGATGTGGTTTGTACAGTTTAAGGGCAGGCCATGGTTCTGTCCTGCGTGGGGTTGATGTGGTTTGTACAGTTTAAGGGCAGGCTATGGTTCTGTCCTGCGTGGGATTGATGTGGTTTGTACAGTTTAAGGGCAGGCTATGGTTCTGTCCTGCGTGGGATTGATGTGGTTTGTACAGTTTAAGGGCAGGCTATGGTTCTGTCCTGCGTGGGATTGATGTGGTTTGTACAGTTTAAGGGCAGGCTATGGTTCTGTCCTGCGTGGGATTGATGTGGTTTGTACAGTTTAAGGGCAGGCTATGGTTCTGTCCTGCGTGGGATTGATGTGGTTTGTACAGTTTAAGGGCAGGCTATGGTTCTGTCCTGCGTGGGATTGATGTGGTTTGTACAGTTTAAGGGCAGGCTATGGTTCTGTCCTGCGTGGGGTTGATGTGGTTTGTACAGTTTAAGGGCAGGCTATGGTTCTGTCCTGCGTGGGGTTGATGTGGTTTGTACAGTTTAAGGGCAGGCCAACGTTCTGTCCTGCGTGGGATTGATGTGGTTTGTACAGTTTAAGGGCAGGCCAACGTTCTGTCCTGCGTGGGGTTGATGTGGTTTGTACAGTTTAAGGGCAGGCCAACGTTCTGTCCTGCGTGGGGTTGATGTGGTTTGTACAGTTTAAGGGCAGGCTAACGTTCTGTCCTGCGTGGGGTTGATGTGGTTTGTACAGTTTAAGGGCAGGCTATGGTTCTGTCCTGCGTGGGGTTGATGTGGTTTGTACAGTTTAAGGGCAGGCTATGGTTCTGTCCTGCGTGGGGTTGATGTGGTTTGTACAGTTTAAGGGCAGGCTATGGTTCTGTCCTGCGTGGGGTTGATGTGGTTTGTACAGTTTAAGGGCAGGCTATGGTTCTGTCCTGCGTGGGGTTGATGTGGTTTGTACAGTTTAAGGGCAGGCCAACGTTCTGTCCTGCGTGGGGTTGATGTGGTTTGTACAGTTTAAGGGCAGGCCAACGTTCTGTCCTGCGTGGGGTTGATGTGGTTTGTACAGTTTAAGGGCAGGCTATGGTTCTGTCCTGCGTGGGGTTGATGTGGTTTGTACAGTTTAAGGGCAGGCTATGGTTCTGTCCTGCGTGGGATTGATGTGGTTTGTACAGTTTAAGGGCAGGCTATGGTTCTGTCCTGCGTGGGATTGATGTGGTTTGTCCAGTTTAAGGGCAGGCTATGGTTCTGTCCTGCGTGGGATTGATGTGGTTTGTACAGTTTAAGGGCAGGCTATGGTTCTGTCCTGCGTGGGATTGATGTGGTTTGTACAGTTTAAGGGCAGGCTATGGTTCTGTCCTGCGTGGGATTGATGTGGTTTGTACAGTTTAAGGGCAGGCTATGGTTCTGTCCTGCGTGGGATTGATGTGGTTTGTACAGTTTAAGGGCAGGCCAACGTTCTGTCCTGCGTGGGGTTGATGTGGTTTGTACAGTTTAAGGGCAGGCCAACGTTCTGTCCTGCGTGGGGTTGATGTGGTTTGTACAGTTTAAGGGCAGGCTATGGTTCTGTCCTGCGTGGGATTGATGTGGTTTGTACAGTTTAAGGGCAGGCTATGGTTCTGTCCTGCGTGGGATTGATGTGGTTTGTACAGTTTAAGGGCAGGCTATGGTTCTGTCCTGCGTGGGATTGATGTGGTTTGTACAGTTTAAGGGCAGGCTATGGTTCTGTCCTGCGTGGGATTGATGTGGCTTGTACAGTTTAAGGGCAGGCTATGGTTCTGTCCTGCGTGGGGTTGATGTGGTTTGTACAGTTTGTGGGCAGGCTATGGTTCTGTCCTGCGTGGGGTTGATGTGGTTTGTACAGTTTAAGGGCAGGCTATGGTTCTGTCCTGCGTGGGGTTGATGTGGTTTGTACAGTTTAAGGGCAGGCCAACGTTCTGTCCTGCGTGGAGTTGATGTGGTTTGTACAGTTTAAGGGCAGGCCAACGTTCTGTCCTGCGTGGAGTTGATGTGGTTTGTACAGTTTAAGGGCAGGCCAACGTTCTGTCCTGCGTGGGGTAGATGTGGTTTGTACAGTTTAAGGGCAGGCTAACGTTCTGTCCTGCGTGGGGTTGATGTGGTTTGTACAGTTTAAGGGCAGGCTAACGTTCTGTCCTGCGTGGGGTTGATGTGGTTTGTACAGTTTAAGGGCAGGCTATGGTTCTGTCCTGCGTGGGGTTGATGTGGTTTGTACAGTTTAAGGGCAGGCTATGGTTCTGTCCTGCGTGGGGTTGATGTGGTTTGTATTAGGGGCAGGCCAACGTTCTGTCCTGCGTGGGGTTGATGTGGTTTGTACAGTTTAAGGGCAGGCCAAGGTTCTGTCCTGCGTGGGGTTGATGTGGTTTGTACAGTTTAAGGGCAGGCTATGGTTCTGTCCTGCGTGGGATTGATGTGGTTTGTACAGTTTAAGGGCAGGCTATGGTTCTGTCCTGCGTGGGATTGATGTGGTTTGTACAGTTTAAGGGCAGGCTATGGTTCTGTCCTGCGTGGGATTGATGTGGTTTGTACAGTTTAAGGGCAGGCTATGGTTCTGTCCTGCGTGGGGTTGATGTGGTTTGTACAGTTTAAGGGCAGGCTATGGTTCTGTCCTGCGTGGGATTGATGTGGTTTGTACAGTTTAAGGGCAGGCTATGGTTCTGTCCTGCGTGGGATTGATGTGGTTTGTACAGTTTAAGGGCAGGCTATGGTTCTGTCCTGCGTGGGATTGATGTGGTTTGTACAGTTTAAGGGCAGGCTATGGTTCTGTCCTGCGTGGGGTTGATGTGGTTTGTACAGTTTAAGGGCAGGCTATGGTTCTGTCCTGCGTGGGATTGATGTGGTTTGTACAGTTTAAGGGCAGGCTATGGTTCTGTCCTGCGTGGGATTGATGTGGTTTGTACAGTTTAAGGGCAGGCTATGGTTCTGTCCTGCGTGGGATTGATGTGGTTTGTACAGTTTAAGGGCAGGCTATGGTTCTGTCCTGCGTGGGATTGATGTGGTTTGTACAGTTTAAGGGCAGGCTATGGTTCTGTCCTGCGTGGGATTGATGTGGTTTGTACAGTTTAAGGGCAGGCTATGGTTCTGTCCTGCGTGGGGTTGATGTGGTTTGTACAGTTTAAGGGCAGGCTATGGTTCTGTCCTGCGTGGGGTTGATGTGGTTTGTACAGTTTAAGGGCAGGCCAACGTTCTGTCCTGCGTGGAGTTGATGTGGTTTGTACAGTTTAAGGGCAGGCCAACGTTCTGTCCTGCGTGGAGTTGATGTGGTTTGTACAGTTTAAGGGCAGGCCAACGTTCTGTCCTGCGTGGAGTTGATGTGGTTTGTACAGTTTAAGGGCAGGCCAACGTTCTGTCCTGCGTGGAGTTGATGTGGTTTGTACAGTTTAAGGGCAGGCTATGATTCTGTCCTGCGTGGGGTTCATGTGGGTTGTACAGTTTAAGGGCAGGCTATGATTCTGTCCTGCGTGGGGTTCATGTGGTTTGTACAGTTTAAGGGCAGGCTATGGTTCTGTCCTGCGTGGGGTTGATGTGGTTTGTACAGTTTAAGGGCAGGCCAACGTTCTGTCCTGCGTGGGGTTGATGTGGTTTGTACAGTTTAAGGGCAGGCTATGGTTCAGTACTGCGTGGGGTTGATGTGGTTTGTACAGTTTAAGGGCAGGCTATGGTTCTGTCCTGCGTGGGGTTGATGTGGTTTGTACAGTTTAAGGGCAGGCTATGGTTCTGTCCTGCGTGGGGTTGATGTGGTTTGTACAGTTTAAGGGCAGGCTATGGTTCTGTCCTGCGTGGGGTTGATGTGGTTTGTACAGTTTAAGGGCAGGCCAACGTTCTGTCCTGCGTGGGGTTGATGTGGTTTGTACAGTTTAAGGGCAGGCCAACGTTCTGTCCTGCGTGGGGTTGATGTGGTTTGTACAGTTTAAGGGCAGGCTATGGTTCTGTCCTGCGTGGGGTTGATGTGGTTTGTACAGTTTAAGGGCAGGCTATGGTTCTGTCCTGCGTGGGGTTGATGTGGTTTGTACAGTTTAAGGGCAGGCCAACGTTCTGTCCTGCGTGGGGTTGATGTGGTTTGTACAGTTTAAGGGCAGGCCAACGTTCTGTCCTGCGTGGGGTTGATGTGGTTTGTACATTTTGTAGGCAGGCTATGGTTCAGATTGAGATATGAGTTGAAGTCTCAGAGTTAAAGCTGTGAAATTATATTTCCGAGCCGTGAACACATTTGGATTTCTCCCCTGTTGAGCCCAAGATTCTTCTATAAGGTTTACCTCCTCTCCCGCCCCCCCTTCTTTCGATTGAGCCTAAGATTCTCCTGTGAGGTAGACGCCCCCTACTTGCCCGCAGAAAGTTTTCCGAAAATGATAGGCTATCGATAGGACTGCTAGATGGGATCGAACCTTTGTCCTGTAGTTGTCACCCGAGCGCTCTACGCACTGAGCTATTTGGCTACTGAGCCGAGTCTAGGGTTCCGATTATTCGTAAAATTGACATAAATTATGATGCATGTGTTTCAAAATTTGATATTTTCTGGAAAATTTTGTTTTGAAACGTCTTTCAATTACCACGAGTCATATTTCTTTTTCAGCAAATAAAATCATGTACAGTTAGGTCTAGGAGAGGTCGGATCCCAAGAACTGTGAGGCGATATAAAACATCTGAAAATAATTTAAATGCTTTGTAATTTTGCAATTCGTTAAAATCTACATGATAATCAACGTTTAAAAGGATCTATAAATAGCTTTTACTTTTTTTAAGACCCTTAGTTATTGTTATTACAACTAGATGAGTGTCATATAGTGCTTACTACAAGGACAATGCTGGACGTGTAACATACCAGCACCAGCTCCATTCCACCATCACAGGTCTACAGTCATAGTACATTAAGAGCTGCGTTGGCTGCAGATGGGTTTGAAAAGAGAACCCTATATTTTCGATAAAAGCCAGTCTGTCAAAACAATGATTTTATATGAAAGTAAATTCAAATTTTTTTCCGATAATTTCAGTTTTCATCATGACATTATTTACGACTTAGTAAACGTACCAGATGGCAAGTACTAAACGGTTCGTCTGAGTAGAATAAAATATTCAAGCACACTAGTTTTTACAGGAAAATCCGAAGTGTTCCCAGAAAATGTCTACAGAAATAAAGACTATATTTTGATTTATTATGTCTTTTAAATAAATTTTATTGTGTTGGAGTTTTTGTTTGCTTCTTTTGATATTTTGGGGCGTGTTTTAGCTTCCACGTTTCAGTCAATATTCGCTTTTAACACAGACGTCTTGAGAAAAGTCTTTGAAAAATCTTCAGGCATCTCGTCGTGGTGAAATATGATACTGATGTAGTCTCATTTATGGTTTGACAAAATTTTACTTGGGTAGGAAGAAAACATCATGATGTCACTATGCAACTCTTAGTTACTAATTCTTAACAACGTGTCGTCCACCATCGTTCAACTGCACTATTGTCTCTAAAGTATTAGAATTTGTTAACATCCCAAAGTAATTTCTAACGGTTTGTCCAGTAAAACTCATTGCTTGGTATTTCATTTACAGATATGGAAAATCCTTGCCCCTATTGTTCTAACCTTATTTTAAGCTAGCATGACTGTATTTAAGAAAATGTGCTGACAAGTTTTAAATATTGATCTACGGTATTGAAAGTCTGCAATTAATATGTTGTGTAAATTCAAGAGGAAACGTGAGAGATAGACAGAAGAAGAGAGAGACTACGACACAGAGAGAGAGACGCAAACAGACAGAAACAGAGGCAAACAGACAGAAACAGAGGCAAACAGACAGAAACAGAGGCAAACAGACAGAAACAGAGGCAAACAGACAGAAACAGAGGTAAACTGACAGAAGCAGAGGTAAACTGACAGAAACAGAGGTAAACTGACAGAAACAGAGGTAAACTGACAGAAGCAGAGGTAAATTGACAGAAACAGAGGCAAACAGAGAGAAACAGAGGTAAACTGACAGAAACAGAGGTAAACAGACAGAAACAGAGGCAAACAGACAGAAACAGAGGTAAACAGACAGAAACAGAGGTAAACAGACAGAAACAGAGGCAAACAGACAGAAACAGAGGCAAACAGACAGAAACAGAGGCAAACAGAGGTAAACAGAGAGAAACAGAGGTAAACTGACAGAAACAGAGGTAAACAGACAGAAACAGAGGTAAACTGACAGAAACAGAGGTAAACTGACAGAAACAGAGGTAAACTGACAGAAGCAGAGGTAAACTGACAGAAACAGAGGTAAACAGAGAGAAACAGAGGTAAACTGACAGAAGCAGAGGTAAACTGACAGAAGCAGAGGTAAACTGACAGAAGCAGAGGTAACCTGACAGAAACAGAGGTGAACAGAGAGAAACAGAGGTAAAAAGAGAGAAACAGGTAAACAGACAGAAACAGAAGTAAACAGAGAGAAACAGGTAAACAGAGAGAAACAGGTAAACAGAGAGAAACAGGTAAACAAAGAGAAAAGAGGTAAACAGACAGAAACAAAGGTAAACAGAGAGAAACAGAGGTAAACAGAGAGAGGCAGAGGTAAACAGAGAGAAACAGGTAAACAGAGAGAAACAGAGGTAAACAGAGAGAAACAGGTAAACAGAGAGAAACAGAGGTAAACAGAGAGAAACAGGTAAACAGAGAGAAAAGAGGTAAACAGACAGAAACAAAGGTAAACAGAGAGAAACAGCTAAACAGAGAGAGACAGGTAAACAGATAGAAACAGAGGTAAACAGAGAGAAACAGAGGTGAACAGAGAGAAACAGAGGTGAACAGAGAGAAACAGAGGTAAACAGAGAGAAACAGAGGTAAACAGAGAGAAACAGGAAACAGAGAGAAACAGAGGTAAACAGAGAGAAACAGAGGTAAACAGAGAGAAACAGGAAACAGAGAGAAACAGAGGTAAACAGAGAGAAACAGAGGTAAACAGAGAGAAACAGAGGTAAACAGAGAGAAACAGAGGTAAACAGAGAGAAACAGAGGTAAACAGAGAGAAACAGGAAACAGAGAGAAACAGAGGTGAACAGAGAGAAACAGAGGTAGACAGATAGGCAGATTGATAGAAACAGTCAGGGATGATTTTTGTGGACTCTACACCGGAAATATTAAAAAACATCTACAGTGATGTAAATTTAGCGAAAAGCTATAACTACCTCAATTATCAAGTTACCTCAAGCTATATTTTTTTTACATAATGGCATTATAAAACTGAAAAGGTAGTCAACCCCTTTATAACCATATTTAACAAACCACGAACAAAGTGGCATCAATTAATTTTGTGCTGTCAAACACATTCACAATACTAGGGCTATATTTTAAATCCGTTTTACAATCATTACCCCACTGCCTTCTAACCATCTTTGTCTTTCTTTTCACAATAATCTAGAGAAAATTTATGATCTTGTCCTCCCACATCCCAGACTCCCATTTTCTGATGTTGTTTTTGGCGGGGTTTTTGTCCGCCCCTCCACAGCCCCATCAATAAACCAGGAGTTGTACCTATCATGTGCGGAGAGCAATCAGCAACAGGTTGTTACCATCTCCAGCGGCTGCGGCTAAGTGCAGTATCGGTGTTAGCAGTAAAGATAAAGAGACTCATAGGCTCCTTCCAAGACCCGGGATAGGGTTAGTTAGACGAGGTTTGATTCCGTCACCTGGAGGCCCCAAACCAGGATTCGAATGCAGGATCTCCATATTGTCTGTCCAACTCTCTAACTCCTGAGCTGTGTGGCAACCGACGCTCGATCAATTGATGTCGCCATGACGTCATCATCATGTGAGGCTGTATTCGCTACCACTGAGCTAATTATATTATGACCCAGTATGCGGTGCTGTACTGCTCAGTTTCAAAGTCAACGCGCGACTTTGGTTGTCCCCCATTCTAAACTTGATTACAACTGTGTCAAGAATCTTTGTGAGGTACTTTTAAAAAGGAAGTCAACGACCACACTAGCAACATCCAGGAGGGATAAACAATAATGCCTTGAGGATCTTGCACAGGACATAAACGACAGTAAAACATAACGCAGTTGTACATGGCATAAAGGGTAGAGTTCTTATGCCTGCTGACACATCTACCCTCAACATGCTATATATTGACAGGGCAGAGCATGTTTAACTTTTGATCTAAAATTTAAATTCTTGACCTAGGTGTTCTAATCTCAGCACATAATTCAATGAATTTATATCCTGAAAGATGACTTGTATGCTTTATTGCTCTTTTTCCTGCTCACAGACAAGATAACGGAGACCTATGAGAGGCGTCTACGTTTTCTGAAAGATATCAGTTCTGTCACCGATTTGACTCACCGCACCATTCTTTAGGACTTTGAATCGCAATACTAGAGAGCTGCAAAATGTGTTTTCCCTTAACCAGTGATAAAAGGTGCGCATTTCAACAAGAGCTTGCGGAGGCATATCCAAAAAAATTGAATAGACTCGAGGTTACAAAGACTAAACAGCGAGATCGAAAACCGGGCCCTACTCATGTTTTGCCCTGCAAGCCTTTCCAAACGATGCCTTGAATGAATGTTTTTTATCTACAACCATGGCAGACATCTTGCAGAGATCCTGACCATCAAAGACGGCATGCCTATGTTGACTACTTGTAAACACACGATATCGATCAAGTTTCAAAATTCCCCCCTGCACGCTACAGACTGGTCAAGAAGGAAGTACGCCGACTGACGCGGGTAAGATTTCCCCTCGTCACGTAGATGACACAATCATTCAGCAGTCCTCGTCAAAACATCCTCGATTCCTGGACAAACTGAGTGACCTGATGACCATGTCCAGACTTAGAAGTAAACCAGCTGCCCACAACACAGCCGTGGTAGACAAGAAGAGAAGATGAAGAAAAGAAGCAGCTCTATCGACAGGATCAAGATGGAAAACTGTCACTTAAAGATATTGTACGCCAGATTGGTGACAGAATGCTGCCATCTATTATCTTTTATAATTCAATGTACTCGGTGTAGTTATTAACCATTAGATATTGATTTTAACAATCATTTTGGGCTTCAATTATAAGACAAAAACATTGTGATGCTGCCATATAGATTATGCTGGCCTCAAGCCCAAAAAAAAATAAACATAGGGGGAGGTGCGGCGACAATAAGACGTTGCAGACTAATAATTAGATGCAAGATGCGGGATTTTCACACAGCACCAAACGGATTTAGGTTGCGCGGTTTTCTCCATCTCCAGCCAAGCTTTCGTCAACCACTTCACTTTCATAGCTCGTAAGAGGCCCTGGAAACAGTTTCACCCAAAAATATGTTCACTTGTGTAATATTGCAAGCATATTTGCCGGAATTCTTCGATGCCTGTAAAATGGTTGTGTCTTTAGGATAATGTACCATATCAGTTGACCACTCATAAACCACTTAACATTTTTAGCATAATCAAGTTAACTAGTAACTTCTTAACCAATATAATAGTCCTTTCCAACGCTTATTAAAAAGTTAAAAATTTTCACAAAGAGACCCTAAGATTCACTGTATTGCGGATATTCTTAGCTGCCCATTTATTTAAGCCTAAATGAAAACAAAGGTTTAAAAGGATTTCCTTAACTGATTCGGATTTTGTGAGAATTAGCGTAATGGGTGTTTTCGCTCACATAAAAACTACCCGCTACGTAAACACAAAAAAAATTATTGGGAGTTAATTCATAGATAGACAGCAAATTATCTTGCTATTTTTAATTGCAAGTTAAAATTATTCCAATATTAAATCTGTATTTGGGATTGTTGAAATAGATAGACAGCCAATTATCACACTCATTTTAACTACAAGTTAAATTTTTCACATATTTAACAAATTCCAAATACAGATTTAATACTGTCACTAACGGACATACCTCAAGATCTTTCAAAAGAAACGAAATTGTCGCGCTAAAACCATTGCTCGTTATGTCTCGTCGTAGACAATCGTCTGCTCAAAACTTGAGGTTTGTAGCACGGTCACAGGTCTCTCCATCTCTCGCTCATCACACAGCGCACCTGACTTGGTCTTGCTCTCTATCTTCTGGTCTATTAGTGAATCGCTCCACAGGTCACTGGGGGGAAAGATTATCCTGACAACAGACTGGGTCATTCGGGAAAAACATCATATCTGCAGCACCTGCATCCACCTGCTGTGCTGGTTTGATTGCCATGTGTTGAAGGCTCCCCAATTAAAATGTTTTCATAATGTTCACAAATCATCAACTATCAGAACAGAAAAGAAAATCCTACGCTGTATTTGTTCTAAAATCAACAGGTTGAAAGTTGTTTTATGCAAAGTTTAGACAACTCTTCCAAATTTCATTATGAAAATTCAATAATAGACAGCATCTGGATAGCTCCTGTCTCCTGATATTCCAAATAGGAGGTAGGCTTGTAAGAACAGTATTATAAAAAGGGTATATCACATGCCTGTCTACAAGCAATTAAAAACGCTGCGTCAACCATTTTATCCAGCAGTGACGTCACAAAATGTAAATATTTCAACACCCTCAATGAACATGCAAGAAACATGGAGCAGCATGTTGAGAAGATTGTGTTAACTCCCCTTTTGATATCCATACAACAACAGCGATAGCGAGACGTGCCGATGGATCATGTAGTTAATTCTGTTAAGATGGCAGTAAAACATTTCAAACAGAAGCTCCTCTGACCTCTTGACTCGTGATTCATTTTCTTTTTTTATCTTTGAGGAGATTCATTATTCAAAATAAATAAATGGCTGAATATTTTGTATACAACAAGACACTGTGATACCCAGAAAGGTTTTCAAAATATATCCGAACTGGAGCATAGGCCTATCTACACAACACACTGGAGACAAGTCACTGGGCACTTGTAATATGCAGCCAATACCATCACACCGGTAATTAGACAGTTCGGTGACCACTAAACCTAAGTGCAAAGTGCCTGGTTGTGAAGCTCTTCACTTCTTACAAAGCGAAGAAATGAGAGAGAGAGAGAGAGAGAGAGAGAGAGAGAGAGAGAGAGAGAGAGAGAGAGAGAGAGAGAAAAGTGTGCACCACATCGCGTCTTCTTATGAGCGCTTAACTCCTGATTCGGAACAACTAACCGTCGTGTGGAGTAGCTCAGCTGAGAAATCGGGCTAAGGAAATTTGGAAAAAAGAAAAGGATGCCCGGCTGAGGCTGATATATATATTGTGCTCTCATTGGGTGTTAATTGCACTAAGGGGTGATTTATATCACTGATTGATTTTACAGCTGACACGGGTCATTGATTCCCTACTGCGGCACTCATTTTGTTACCGGTTTATTTAGAACCAGTCGTGACGACGTGCTGTTTCTCCTCTTTGAAGAGCAATGATGCGAGGTTTTGTAAAGGGAATGCTATTTCACAAAGAGTTATGCTACCTAGCTGGAAGTCATGATCTCTATTTTAAGTTATTGTTAGCGTATCAAGCAATAGCGTCTGCAAGAATGCAAATTGATGTAAAACTTGAACTTGAAAAAGGAAAACATTAATTGAGTATATGAGAAACATTTACAGCAAAATTTTTATAGTTCTGCTTAGATCTTCAAACTGTTTTCGATTGTTGAACAAAGCTAACGACTTCCAACAAAGGGACATAACTCTTTGTGGAATCACATTCACAATAGGCCTCTAGCAAGGTCTTCACAATGTTGTCCCCTCGGCGACGAGGACTTGAGAACCCTCGATCAGAAAAACATGATTTCTTTTTTTCAAGTCCAGAGATTAAAAAAACAACTTAACAAGAGCTGTTTAAAGGCATGAGAGGTGACAGACTGGAAAATAAATATCTTCTTGTTTGTTAGTGAAAGTTCTCAGCAAAGATATACACCTCAGTCTTTGTTTGTGTATTTTCTAATGTATCTTTAAGATTCTTGGAACAGATAATAAAAGGAAATCGACTTAATATGTACTTTCTCAATCTGATTTTTTTTCCCGATCCTTTTAAACGCTTATTACAAAGCTGTAAATTTTCGCATTAAGTGCAAGAAAAGTGCACTGCCTTGCGGGAATTCTTAGCTGCGCAGTTATTTAAATCTACATAAAAATGAATGTTTACAAAAATCTGTAAATAGGCTTGATTATACAAATTGATTGACTATTTCTATTAAAATGAATAGCGCATGTTTTCTGTCCTCGCAAGTAGGAGCCTCGGTGGCTGTGGAGTTAGAGCTTTCGCCCTGTTGTCTGATGGACTTACTGCGCGGGTTCGAGTCGGTTTGTTTTTGTGAGGTTTTTTTTTTCTTTTTTTTTTTCTTTTTTTTTGGGGGGGGCGGGTGCTTTTTTGTTTTGTTTGGTTGTTGTTTTTTTGTGGTTTTTTTTTTAATTTGTTTTTGTTTTAGTCTGTTTTGTTAAGTTTTTTTTTTTTTTTTGTTTTATTTTCCTTTTTTTTTTACTTATCTTCCGCTCTCTGGTTACCTCATAAATACTTCTTTATCCGCATAGAATTCGCCATAACAGGTTACTTAAGTACTGCTCTGCCTCAGATAGTCTATCTTTCCCTCAGTAGAGGTACACTCATGTTTCTATCACATTGAGAATCCGCGGGTACTGCACACACAGACTGCTGGAGCAATTATCTGTGATAGCTGAGAGATTCGGACAACACGTGACCACCCAGATTACTACTGTTCTCTCAGTAACCCCCCCTCCTCCCCACTAGACTCCAGATGAAGTGACCTGTGACCTAACATTCACGGACTATTTCTTCTATCAGGATGATCATCACAGACAGACGGAATCAGCAGTTTACCACAGCTGGTCTTATGACGGACTGATGGGATCGATAGCTTGTTCGTTTGTTTGTTTGTTTGTTTGCAGTCGTTTAACTCGTCGGTCAACGAACGAAGTCTTGCTTGTCGGTAGAGTCAAAAAAAATAAGTCGATGAAGATATGATGAATTAGAGCTTACCTGATTGCGACGTTGTACCTTGGGTATAATTTTTATTATTATTCTGATTGTGTATTTCTTTGTTTCGCCTATTAAACTTAAACCCCTTCGAGCAGGGACAGCTAGGAGCTAAGGCCTTGATCTCACCTACCAGCCGTGAATGACTCGAACCCGCCAGTTTAGTCCCCGCAGATACCAGGATGGACGCTCAGACAATCATCACCGCCTCCATGGTTGTGGGAGCAAAGAAATGTAAAATGTATCCATGTTTGCTATGTGCAATCGGAGAAAACAGTAGCAGTTATAGTATTACCGGCGGCGGTATTGACTCAGCTCTGTACAAAGTATCTGTTTTCTCAACAGCCAGACAAGACTCAAGCCATTCTCAAAGTCTCCAACCATCTGTTGTTGTTGGTTTTTTTACAACACCGCCACGCCTTCAAGTGGTACTAGTATGTTAGTAAAGTACCATTATCACCACACTTAACCTTGAAGGATTTGGTACAATATTCAACACGAGCTTGAAGTAGTTCAACCAGGCAGTGTACAGTCAGGGGTACCACATGTTGGACTTAACCTGTTGAGCTGATGGATCAAATCTTCCACAGTCAAGAAGTGTGAGTCCCAGTGCCTGGGACGCTAGGCTCTGCTCTGAAGTCGGTATCAGTTAGTCAGCCCGGCACTAAATTGACTGCGATTTGTTGGTAACTTTTTAAGTTATACTTTTTAACTGTTCACTCATGATTCAGCTGTAAATATCATTTGTAATGTTCTACAGCAGTGCCTCTTTAAAGTTTATTTATTAATCTCTATTAACCCTCTGTGAGTGTATGTGTGTCTGTCTATCTCTCTCTCCCTCTCAGAGAGAGAGAGAGAGAGAGAGAGAGATAAAAAAGTTGCTGAACCCTAGCCAAAACAGTGATGCCTTAAAGAGCAGTTATTTACCCACGACCATACACAGCCTGAATGTAAGTTAAACGGCTTACTTATCTTTAACCAGAAATTATTTTCTATTTGAACTACTAATTGAATTGCTGGGAATAAATGAAATAAGAGGCTCGCCGGGGAAATATTAACTGTTTATAGACCAGTCGCTGTAAGGATAGTTCGAATGTTCTTAGGAGTTCATATGAACAGTTAGAAATTCTTGGGCTGAAGCAAAAAGATTTAGGTTACGTTTTCTTTGCACTGATGATTGGTGGTCCCGTCTGTGGTGGCCTGGGCTTAAAAATAAAGGTTTCTGCCATTTAATAACATGGGACAGAGGAGCGGATGGATCTGCGATTTGAGCGTTTGCCCAGACACGTGCAGGAACTTTGGGTCATACGTTCGCTGCACTTTGTCGTTGGTGAGTGAGTTTAGAGTCTCACCTAATCAACTCTACTCCATCAAGCGATGAAAATTCTTTGAAAAAAAAAAACGATTTAGATCCATAAAATTTTTAGCAAAGTATTTCAATCCTGAAAATTTGAATATGTGTTGAAATTCAACGTATTTAAATTGGGTCCATTTAACTGTAATTCATGAATTCCTTACTCTTCCCTTCTTGAAGAACTATCTACTAATTATTCCTGTTTATTCGGACACCTGGGGTAAAGCAACTGAATTGTTGAGAGATGAAGTAAAAAAACGTTACTTTGAAGGACTAAGAAGACATTTTTTGCAGATAGAACTTAACACCAGGTTAGGTTTCTTATCACTTTTTCTGAAACAAGTTCTGTTTTGTTTGTTTTTATAGACAAAACTGAACCCATCAAGTTGAGCCTAAAGCGATAGTAATAGAAAAAAAAAACGTACGATGAATCAGGAGCAGGGTTTTTGTTGTACGTCAGTATTAATAGATAAAGTTAGATGAGCTTATTGACGGGAACACTGAGAGTAGGGCACGCGGTGGAACTACAGAATCAATACGGTGATGAAGCTGTAGGCTGTTGTTGTTGCGGTGGTAGTGCTAATGTGGCGCTAACTGGGATGACTGCAGTGATGGTGATGATGCTGCAGATTGCTTATCAAATTGTGGTGAAGATAAATGATGATAAAAACTATTTGTCTAAAAAGATTATGATGATGATGATGATGGCTAGTGATGACGATGATGATGATGATGTATTGATAATAATGATAACAGTAAATATTGTGATGATTATGATGATGATGATGATGACGACGATGGTGGCTAGTGATGACAATGATGTTTCTTCGGTAATCACCATGATGATGTTTACCATCTATCTTTTAAATCGACAAATTGTACAGCTGAATAACTCTTACAAATGTCTTCAATCAAAAAAATAAAGAAGGAGCTAATGGTCTGTTGATAGAAGTTATATGTCAGGCAGCATTGGATAAGAGCGATTGGAAGGATCGAAAACGTTCAAAAAAAAAACGGAACAATTTTCTTGTACTCGTAAATCAAAGAGATTTTGTGACGGAGTATCCGGATATCTTGCTAAACGATACCCAGCGGTTATGTGGAGACTGGTTACAGATCACTGTAAAACCCGGTGATAGATATCTGAATGCAAATCGGCAGGCAGGAGGTTAGGCGCCCGTAATGAGATGCTTCACGCACAGCGTTGGACCAGACACAGGCCTTTAATTATTCTGCTCTTAGATCCGGTTTTTACTTGAACGATGCCGAATTTATAGTCCACGGACGTCTTCTTGTCGCCGTGTGCTGTTCCTGTTGAGGCTTTGTGGGTACCCGATGTCTTTGACGGGTTGCTTTAGATACAGCTAGAGATCTAGATACAACTGGTGATCTAGATACAGCTAGAGATCTTGATACAGCTGGAGACAAAGATTCATTGAGTTCTTTTGGATTTTTTTTTTCAAGATAAAGATGTTCTTCGGGAATCTCCAGATAATTGCTTAGCCGTCATTTTTTATTTATCTTTTATTTTTTTTAGATTAAAACTGCAGATGTTTTTGCACTATAAACTTCAACCCAATATTTCTTACTATTCACGCACGCAGAAAACAATATTGATTTTATGGAATTGGTGTTTGGTCGAACAGAGACTTGGTTTCTCCCAAAACACGAGCAACATCCTGTTTGATTTCCTCCTGACCAACTTGACCTGGGGGTTACAGGAAATCTCCGGTCCGAGTTGTCAGTCTGGTCCAGCCCGTACCAGCAGCTGTCCAGACAGCACCAGGGGCTGAGCGGGAAAATCCGATATCTTGTTTGTTCAAGAGTAACTTATGAAATTTTTAATGTTGATTGTTTCGGATTATCGGTGTGTGTGTGTGTGTGTGTAAAAAAAAAAAGGGGGGGGGGGGATCATTTTGTGAAGTTTCGTTTTGTTAATCTGCCTTTAGGTGATTTTAATGGATGTAGGTTTTTGGGGGTTTTTTTGTTTTTTTTTTTTTGGGGGGGTGGGGGGGGGGTGTGGGGGTAATATCATACAGCTCCGACATTGAGAAGAAAAATTTGTAATTTAAGAGGCCGCATTTATAATCCTACTCTGTATTTGATCGAACCAATTGTAAATACCAGACACACGACTTAGTCAAAGCAGAACAGCCCGTTTTTTTAAAACATTGTTCCCAAGTCTACTACTAACGTCTTTTCGTGTTATGAGTTTCTCAATTATAAGGAAAAATTAAAGATGCTTATAGTGCGCGCCGTCCATCTTGGTGTGTACTCTTCACACATAAACATTTTTTTTTTTGCTAAATTTAATATACAAACAGTTCCGATTTACTTAAGTTCATAGGATAAATTTCGTTAAGTCAGTTTGGTATGAAAACAGTGCAGGTTGGCTCAGCGTTGTCAAAAACTAGTATTCAGCTTGATCATCTAGATATGTGTGTTATTGAAATTCTGACCAATGCGCTGCAATCTTGGTGTAATACTTGTAATTGTCTCTCATAGCGTGGAAAGGATATTTCTAGGCTGTGTGAACAGGGAAAATCGACTAATTCTGTATTTTCCAACTCTATTTCAAGATCTTTTTAATCGTATATAAATAGACCTCCGATTTCCGAAAAAAGTGCATAATGGTGCACTGCCTTTCGGGAATTCATAGCTGCGCATTTATATTCAAACCTGCATGGTATTGAACTTTTTAAAAGATCATAAATAGTTTAGTTTCAACATAATTGGCGAATGGCTCTTATCACTTGCAGCTTAACTAAGTGTCTGCGGCGACAGACTAACTCCAGATGTAGACATCTCTCCATAGGTTTCCAAGCACAGAAACTCCACAAATTAGTTCCTCTATAGCTGCAGGGAGTTCCTGTATAGTTGCGGAGCTCTTCCATAGCTACAGAGAGTTCCTCCATAGCTGCATGGAGTTCCTCCATAGCTGCAGGATGTTCCTCCAAAGCTACAGAGAGTTCTTCCATAGCTACAGGGAGGTCCTCCATAGCTACAGGGATTTCCTCCATAGCTGTAGGGAGTTTCTCCATAGCTACAAGGAGTTCCTCCATAGCTGCAGGGAGTTCCTCCATAGCTGTAGGGAGTTTCTCCATAGCTACAAGGAGTTCCTCCATAGCTGTAGGGAGTTTCTCCATAGCTACAAGGAGTTCTTTCATAGCTGCAGGGAGTTTCACTATACCTGCAGGGAGTTTCTCCGTACCTGCGGGGAGTTTCACTATAGCTGCAGGGAGTTGTTTTCTAGCTAAAGGGAGTTTCCTCCATAGCTGCATAGAGGAATTCATTGTAAAACTTGAAGACTGTCATACTTCACAGTCCAGAAAGCGAAACCTGGACACAGCCAGCAGATATGAGAGTGGGTCACGGGGATGAATGCAGGCTCTCTTAACATTTCCCTGAAAGATTGCATCAGGCAACACACACTGATGTCTCTTGGTCCTTGATGCAGCAGTGTCTGTCTCGTGCCAGAAAGACTGTGGGTTAATGTTATACGGCGGTCTGTCGTTGAAAGGAAATGTTAATTTAATTCCTGTATCATTTTTCGCATCTATTCGGTTTTTTTTGTTTCGGTTTTGTAAATGGCATCAAGCATTAACAAAATAAGATAATTTCGGGTAATTTAATAGAAATCGAGTTCGGATTCGGATTCGGTGATCGATCCGGACAAGATTTAGTATCGAAGGACAGTCTGGCTTGATATACAGCTCGATTTGTCTCTGTTGTGTCATATCTCTCTCTATCTCTCTCTCTCTCTCTCTCTCTCTCTCTCTCTCTCTCTCTCTCTATCTATCTATCTATCTATCTATCTATCTATCTATCTATCTATCTATCTATCTCTCTCTTTCTCTCTCTGTCTCTCTCTGTCTCTGTCTCTCGCTCGCTCTCTCTCTCTCTCTGTCTCTCTGTCTCTGTCTCTGTCTCGCTCTGTCTGCCTCTCTCTCTATCTATCTATCTATCTATTTATCTCTTAATTTGTTTACATATTGAACTTTCCATACCTCTCCCCCCTCCCCCTCTCCCATTTTCTTTCTTTTTGGGCTATCCTTCTATTTCTCTCTGCCTTTCTCTCTCTCTCTCTCTCTCTCTCTCTCTCTCTCTCTCTCTCTCTCTCTCTCTCTCTCTCTCTCACTCACTCTCTCTCTCTCTCTCTTTCTCTCTATCTATCTATCTATCTACCTCTATCTCTCTCACTTTTCTCCTCTTCTCTCTTCCAGTCTAGTTACTTCTCTTTATCTCTCTGCTACTCTTCCATTCTATCGCTCCTACTTACTTATCCCATCCCCAAACCCATTTACATGTTTGCTTCTATTGAACTATTTTCATAATCCCGTCTTCTATATTTGAGCTGTGGAGTAGCTATGAGCTTCGCAATTCAACACAGAAAGAAGAAATAATAGCAAAGGGAGAACAGGAGACCCACACGAGTTTTTAAAAAAAATCCTCACGAAAACGAAACATCTCTAGCCGGCTGTCGTCACAGCGCTGTCCAAAGCGATTAGAAATACAAAATTGATAATCATAAATCCCAAGGAACGTCTGGACACAACATTTTTGTAATTTTTTTCTTTTTCTTCTCCCTTTCGAAAGAGGCAACTTGCCCTCAGAACCAGGGACAATTTTGGCCAGCGGTTTTTTAAATTGTTTGTGATCTGTGGCGTGGACAACTAACCCGCTGCCTCAAACGCGTCTTATATTACATCGCACTGCACTCTGTCACGTTTGGTCCGGTCGTGTTCGTTGATGGTGGGATGGGCGGTAAGCATCACAGATTGAGCGAGAAGTTGGCAAGTGAAAACAGAAGGCCAGGCGTTCAGGATGAAATTCTAGCGGTCTTCTGGTAGAGCTAACGCCTTTAGTTTTGTGGGTAAAAAAAAAACTCGCGCACTGATATTGGTTGATATTTGTCATTGCTCATTTTTTTACATGCTGAAGGCTTCCTTGTTTGACTTAATAGAAAGACAGATTTGCGACTTTCTTGTACACAATGTTTTTATTACCCAATCAATTTGTAAAGACTTAACGTGAGGCTTTATTCTTTATTTTTGTGTTTCGAAGCAAGTTTTCTCATTTATCCAATTAGTTTTTGGTAGTAAACTCTTTTCACGGGATCATTTCATTTATAATTATTACATTAATTGATCTTCTGGGTGAAATTTTGATGCTGTCCAGTTTCCTAGACTATGTTTGATACTTGCATTAAATAGTCTTATTTTACACCTTTCTCGCAATGCGAAGATCTCCATTATGGATGAGTGAATTTGGTTTTGTAAAATCTCAATTTATTTTAGATTCTTTTAAACGCTCCTTATCATATTAAAACGAATAAAAATTCCCGTTACGAAGTGCACCTCCTGGTACTTTTTGCAGAAATTCATAGCCTTCCATGATTTTTAAAAAGGATTTTTAGGTAGCTGGGGAAGCTACAGAAATAGTTGATTACCCATATTGTCAAATTTTTCTGTTTTGTATAGGGAAAGCATACCAACAGCCGCAAAAATATTGATCACGTGAAGAGTATCACTCAGACAGGCTTTAGCATTTAAGTTTTACAAGAGGAAAATATTTCTAAACGTGTATTCAGTGACTTGGACTCTCTCACACTCAATGTAACAAGCTTTGGTGGTTACTTGATAGAGCGTGTGTTTGAAGGAGCTGTTGTTGAGAGGTCAAACCTTTCCTGATATTGAGGTTTCATACTTACTTGCTAATTTCTGTTTTGCCTGACGGAGGCTTGTACAACATGCTTGAAAATGCGGAGTCCAATTTCAAGAAGACAATTTATATAAAATATCCGATAAAGCAAGCAATTTAAGCTGTATGTGTGTGTATTTATATATATATATATATATATATATATATATATATATATATATATATATATATATATATATATATATATATTTCAAAGATCATCAGTTTACATATTCTGTTATGTTGGTTATAGAAGTCAGCGAGGAGCCAGGTGCTCCACTCGGGATCCAGAAGAGAGGGATGATTGCACGCATCTTACATAAGAGTGCCGGACTCACCGTGTGGCCGCGACTTGTGCCATTGGCAAGCTCTGACCACACCGGTGTCTTGTTTGGGGCGGGACCAATAGTCATCGGCTTACCGTTTCCCACTATAATATATACGTATCCTAAGTCGCAAAGAGTTATTGTATTGGCTAGTTACAGCCAAGGAGGATTTTTTTTTTTTTAAATTTGGTAGGAAGTAGAAAGTAAATGACTATCAGTTGTCGAGAGTAAAGGCTATTGATCATTTCGCAAGAATGCAGTTACTACCTATTTATACAAGTACAAAGTGTTTTTTATGCAAGTTACTTATAATCGTATTTTTGTCCATGAAAGATCATATCGATGCTTAATCCTGCGGAAAACGAATCTTAAGAAGATACAAATATTTCGGCAACCCTCATGTTATCTCAACTCACAATCTTGTTTTAATTACACGATTGTTCTAGAGAAATTCTCCGGCCTACATAAACCCCAGACACCGGAGCCAGTTGCCACAATATTGTCTTAAGACGTGCTGTTGTCTGTAATCAGCCAAGTCTAGACTCAACAGTCTCCAGTTTTGTTCACGATATTGACAAATCGGTGCAAATTCCAGGTCACTCTCAAATTTTTTTTGAGGCTGTAGCGAGAAACGAACGCCAAAGGTTGCAGAATTCAGAGAGATTATAAAAATTTTTGCTTGCTTTCTGATCTTGTAACCATGTAAACAGTAATACAGTTGGTTGGTTTCTGATTATCATAGCTATCTCCCTACAATAGCTCCTAGTCGCAGAATCGAACGCTCAAAAACAGGGTCTCTAGGAACAATGTCATGCTTATAGCGTTTGTTAGAATAAACTTAAATCTTTCCTGCGAAAAATTATCGCGCGAAATCTGTACGGTGTGAGCAGTTGCGTATCTAAACTGAACTAAAGCGTAGAGCGGCTGGTGCTTCTAAAACACGTCAGTGCCATAAAACCGTTCAGCTAGTTGGTTTGTTTTTGTTGCTGTTTATTCTTAAATATATACATATATATCATATCATATATATATATATATATATATATATATATATATATATATATATATATGTATATGGGATGAGCGGTAAGCATCACACATTGAGCGAGAAGTTGGGAAGTGAAAACAAAAGGCCATGCGCCCATGATAATATATATATATATATATATAATTTTGCGAATTGAGAAGCTGACCAAAAAAAAATTAAACGGATATAGAATTTTCAGAAAAAATTAAATTAAAAAAAAAGTAAACAATAATATCAATAACAAGAAGAAGAAGAAGAAGAAGAA